>ML416939.1:121071-178799 GCA_005239525.1 Nicotiana knightiana | reverse complement strand
TAACTCGATAGAATACAGTATCGAGTGCCAGTCATGCCTCCCCTAGTTTGGGGCGTGACAGAAGCCCTCGAGGGAGTTCATGCTCAGGACTTTGATATTCTAGCCGAAATCGAGAATGCCAAAGCAGAAGAAACCAGGGCCCGGAAGCTAGCCTTTCCCGAGGAAGATTTCGAGAGCTTGAGCAAGCCTGAAGACGGGGAAGGTCCCGAGGATCGAGATGTTGCCTCCGATGAAGACCATGCCACTTAGGCCTTTACATTTCTTTTTCTTTCTTTTGCATCTTCTTGAGGCCGTTTCAGCCATAGTAAAAATTTTGTATCAGGCCATTCTGGCCTATGTAAAAAGATTATTGGGTAAATATATATATAAGGCTTTATTTCCCTTTTGGCTCACAAATTTTTGCTTTGTTTTATTACTTGTATTCACAAAGGTCGGAATACCTTAGCATAAAATAACTTAAGTTGTGTAAGTTCGAACAAACCATGCCGTTACATTATTCTTTTTTGAGGAGTCTTGGGTTCGGCGTTACCGGAACTTTCTCCCAAAGTAAGTAACTCAAATTATAGTTTGCCGAGGGTAGCCTTTAGAACCGGTTATGAAAATTTTGAAGGCCTATTTTTTGTTACGGTTCTCGGACATCTCCTGGCCGTGTTAATATAGTAGTAGCCTTTTCATTCGGGTGTAGTCCTGTGGTCTTTCTTTCCCGAGTTATCCAAGCTTGCCTAAGATAACATTCCCCGAGTGGGTATGGTCGTGGCCTATAAAATTCGAGGATTGCCTAATAGGTCTTGTGTCCCTAATGTTTAATAGCATGATCCATTCGAGCTTGTTTTCAGATGGCAGTCCCCGAGTGAGGGAGTGATCATATGAATTCTGATTACAGTCGGTCCTTGAGCTCGTTTCTTTTAGGAGATCGAAAGTGCCAAATTCTTTAAAGGATGTAAAGAGGGAATTTTTAAATATAATATGACTGCAAGGAAAGTACTTCTCCTTATTCTCGTGATAAACAGCTATACATGCGTACATGTTTTATGTCAGGGCTCGAGCAATCTACATGGGCATGGTTCGTCTGATCGTTTGTCCCTTACAACAAATACTACTTATCGAGACCTTTCCATTTCCTTGCTAAAGAAATTCGATATACGAGGGTAATGCCCCATAGTATTCGAGGTTGATTGTACAGAAACCTCGGATTCTATAAAGACAATCTTCGACGCCGAGGCGTGTTCAGCCTTCAATTCTAAGTTAGCACGATCCATTGTTGCCTCGTTAAAAACCTTGCCGAAAAACCCATTTGGGACAAAACCAATCTAAGGAAAAAAGAGTGTAATGTGTGCTTTCAGACGTAAAACTTCGTGCTGCTTCATGTCGATCACCTGCAAGTGTTAGTCAAAAAATAAAAAGAAATGAATGGGGTCATACCTTAGAAGTAACAACGTTTTAGGTGAGTTACATTCCAATTGCTCGATATTTGTTCTCCGTTTCATCATTCCGAGATTATAGGATCTTTTCCTGGTGACCTCAAGAATCTGGTACGGTCTTTCCCTGTTCGTACCCAACTTCCTGTCGTTTGGTTTCCAGGTGTTCAGCATGACTTTCTTTAGTACTAATCCCTCGGCATTAAAGTATCGAAGGTTGGCCTTTCGATTATAATACCTATCGATCCGCTGCTTTTGGGCCGCCAATTGGACAAGGGCGGCTTCACGCCTTTCATCCAATAGTTCCAGGCTCATATTCATGGCCTCGTCATTTGATTCCTTTATTGCATAATAGAATATGATACTTGGCTCCCCAACTTTAACCGATATTAGAGCTTCGGTGCCGTAAACCAATAAGAACGTGGTAGCCTTGGCACTAGACTTCGAGTTTGTGTGGTATGCCTAAAGAACTTCAGGCAGAATTTCTTTCCATTTTCCCTTGGCATCGGTCAACCTTTTCATTAGGTTTTGGATTATGGTTTTGTTGGTCGATTCGGCTTGTCCGTTCCCACTGGGGTGATAAGGTGGGGACAAGATCCTTTTGATCTTATGATCTTCGAGAAACTTGGTCACTTCGTTGCCGACAAATTATTTCCTGTTGTCACATACGATTTCGGATGGCGTCCCGAACCGACATATGATGTGGTCCCAAATGAAGTCGATGACTTCTTTCTCCCTGAATTTCTCGTATGCCTGGGTTTCAACCCACTTAGAAAAATAGTCAGTGATAAATAATATGAATTGAGCCTTACCTGTTGCCCATGTAAGAGGGCCAACAATGTCCATTCCCCACTTCATGAACGGCCACGGAAACATGACTGAATGTAGTTGTTCTCCGGGTTGATGAATCATCTGCCAACATTTGAGATTTAATGGCCGTCTGGGATCGATACTCAATATCATACCCGCTGATTTCTATGGCCCATTTGTCCAATCGCCCCGGGAGTTTGGGCTTATGCATTATATTTTTGCAATGGGTAAGTTATCACAACACATATAGGGTGGTACTGAAAGTACGATTTTAGTTTCCTCGAGGCGCTTAGTAAAGCGAGCACTAGTTTTTCTAAGTGAGGATATCTAGTTTCGGCCTCCCCTATGGTCCGTCTAACTTAATAAATCAGAAATTGCGTATCTTGCTCCTTCCGAACTAGGACTCCACTTACCGCTACCTCCGATACTACCAAATACAAGTATAGTTGTTCGTCCGCCTTTGGTGTGTGAATCAGAGGAAGGCTCGATAGGTATCACTTGATTTCTTCCAAGGCTCGTTGGAATTTCAGGGACCATGAGAAGTTGTTTTTCTTCTTCAGCAACGAGAAAAATCGATGACACTTGTCGGAGGACCTCGAGATGAATCGCCCCGGGGCGGTTATGCACCCGATTAGCCTTTGCACGACCTTCACGTTGTCCACTATCATGATATTTTTGATGGCTTTGATCTTGTCGGGGTTGATCTCGATTCCCCGGTTAGATACCATTAATTTGATAAAGTTACCTAACCCGACTCTGGACGCATATTTTTTCAGATTCAACTTCATGTTGTACTTTTTCAGTATACTGAAGGTTTCCTGCAAATGCTTTAAATGGACCGATGCTCGCAGAGACTTAACTAGCATATCATCAATGTAAACTTCCATATATTTCCCTATTTCTTTTTCGAACATTCGGTTTACTAGGCGTTAGTAAGTGGCACCAGCAATTTTAACCCAAATGGCATTACGTTATAACAGTATGTACCATACTTAGTGATGAATGATGTTTTTTCTTGGTCATCCGATTTCATTCGTATATGTGGTACCGAGAGTAGGCATCGAGAAATTTGAGTATCTCGTGGTCGGCCTGGGCATCGATCATTCGATCGATGTTAGTCAAAGGGAAAGAGTCTTTGGGGCATGCCTTATTTAAATCCGTGTAATCCACATACATTCTCAATTTATTCCTTTTTTTATGGACTGCCACTACGTTCGCTAGCCATTCCGGGTACTTGACTTCACGGATGGACCCTATTTTAAGGAGTTTAGTTACCTTGTCCTTGATGAAAGCATGCTTGATCTCGAACTCCGGTCTCCTTTTCTGCTTGATCGAATGGAATTTCGGGTCCAGGATTAGTTTATGAGTGGTGATCTCCGATGGGATCCCTGTCATATCGAGATGTGACCAAACAAAACAATCCATGTTAGCAAATAGAAATTAAATGAGTTTTTTTCCTGAGCTCGGGAGTTAATCCTGTGCCCAGGTATACCTTTCGATCGGGCAGATGTTCAATTAGTATAACTTGATCCAAGTCTTCGACCGATGATTTGGTAGCGTCGGAGTCATCGGGGACTATGAAGGATCTAGGAACCCCGTAATCATCATCTTTGTCAGTCCCCTGCTTGTCCTGTTGGGTCGAGGCCGACATCGGTGATTGCTATTTGGCTTCCCGTTTTGTTTTCGAATCTTGCTCCTTTTTCGATGAGAGTGTCGATACTGGGATTACTTCATCGACGACAAACATTTCCTTTCGGGCGGTTTGCTCCCCGTAGATCATTTTAATTCCCTATGGTGTCGGGAATTTTAACACCTGGTGAAGGGTCGAGGGTACAGCTCTCATGTTGTGGATCCACGGTCTCCCGAACAAAGCGTTATACCTCATGTCCCCCTCGATCACATAAAATATGGTCTCTTGGATAATTCCGACTGCGTTTACCGGCAATGTTATTTCTCCCTTAGTGGTTTCGCAAGCCATGTTGAACCCGTTTAGCACTCGGGCTGCTGGTACGAATTGGTCATGTAGGCTGAGTTGTTGTACGACTCTAGATAGAATGATGTTGGCCGATGTCACGATCCAAAATCCATAAGGTCGTGATGGCGCTGGACACCATTGTCAGGCAAGCCAATCATTAAATAGTTAAGTTAAATTTTCCCATTTTAGCATTTTTGAAATCATTACCTTTCACTTCATTACATAATAACTGAAGAAAATATGCTACGTAAATATGGCAGTTTAATATTCCATTTTTATAAAATACATCCCAAAGACATCCCAGAACCCGGTGACACAAATACATGACCCAAATTATATAAACGCTACCTGTAGCTTTACTAGTTCAAATATACAATTTGCTATAAATTCCATGCTCAAATTCGTGGTAGACATCCAAAATACAATTTCTAGGTTTTCTTCAAGATTTCCCAATTTTCCACAATTTTTCATGTTCAAATCCATCCATATACCTTGTATTTAACGTGAGATGAGTTGGAATAACTTACCTTGTGATCCTTGACGAAAATCCCTCCTTGAAGCTCCCCACAATTGCCCATGCCAAATGAAATTAGGAGGAGAAATTGCAAAATTCTCGTTTTAAAAACATTCTGCCTAGGCCTATTTTCGCACCTGCGATCCAATCTTCGCACCTGCGGCTTCCTCAGCTCCACCCAAGACTCGCACATGCGCCCCATTGTCCGCATCTGCGACTTCGCAGGTGCGGAAATTGCATCGCACCTGCGCTCCCAGCCAAGCCAGCCAAATATCGCACCTGCGGTGCCAAAGCCGCACCTGCGGCCCAAGCCTCGTAGGTGTCACACCATATGACAGCAACTTCAGCTTTTCTCAACTTCAAATATTGATCCGTTAACCACCCGCAATCCACCCGAGGCCCCCGTGACCCCTTCCTATTACACCAACATGTTCCAAAAATAATGCGGACTTGCTTGAGGCCTCAAATCACATCAAACAATGCCGAAATCACAAATTGCACTAAAATTCAAACTTTATGAACTTGAAATTTCCAACTTCTACATCCGATGCCAAAACCTATCAAATCACAACCGATTGACCCCAGATTTCGCACACAAGTCATATTCGACATTAAGGACATGTTCCAACTTTCGAAATCGCATTCCGACCCCGATATCAAAATTTTCACTTCTGGTCGGATTTCTCAAAAACCTTCAAATTTTTATCTTTAGCCAAATGACTTCAAAATAACCTACGGACAACTGAATTCACTTTCGATCGTGCTCCGAACTCCAGAATCACCATACAAAGCTATTCCCAGGCTCGGAATCCCAAACGGACATCAATAACATTGAAATGCCTTACAGCCCATACTTATGAAATTCTTCTAAAATGCTATCTTCCTAATATGCGCCGAAACGTTCCAGGTTATCCAAAGCCCGATCCGAATACGCCCAAGTACGAAATCATCATATGAACCTGCAGGAACCTTCAAATCCTGATTTGGAGGCCATTTACGAAGAATTCCAATCTTAGTCCATTTTTCCAACTTAAGGCTTCTGAAATGAGAATTTTCCTTCCAATTTTACTCCGAACTTCCCGCAATTCAATTCCGACCATGCCCACGGGTCATAATACCTGAAAGGGAGCTGCTCAAGACTTCAAACTGTTGAACGACGCGCTAGAGTTCAAAATGACCGGTCGGGTCGTTACATTCTCCCCCACTTAAATAGACGTTCCTCCTCGAACGTGCTAAGAACTGCTCTGGAGTTATCTGAAATCACTATTTACACTTCGCGCACCTGCCCGTGCTACCACAACCCAGCTGAGCACATTAGCTTGATCAAATCTGAAGATCTCTTCTTTTATCCATATAATAAGCTCACAGTCAAGTTCCAACACCTGAAATTTCTCTGCCAGGCCTAGCTCCAATATATAAACACCGTATCAACTACCACACGATGTACCAGAACATGACTCATACTTTTGCTGAACCAGCACCATGCACCGCATAATTCATCATCTAGCCAGCATGACATTCCCTGAACCTTAATAGCCAAAATTCTACGAATCTGATGCTCCCAATGCACCTTATAATATATATATACGTACATCCTGCTATAATGCTGACGATACCACCACAACGGAGGAGACGTGTAGAAATTCATAACCAACTGCCGAGTTAACAAATCATTGAATATCTCCTCTTGACTAGAACCATCACCTTATTATGAACCGAATAATGGTATTTGTCCTTTAATATACTTCACAAAATCTTATCGCATTGAATCCCTGGTCCAATAATCTCGTCTCACCCAGTATGAACTGCTCAGACAGTAAATCACCCCAAACATGGCCAACAGTCTCACATGATACCACATCGCGCCAATAGGCCACTNTATATATATATATATATATATATATATATATATATATATATACACACTCTGGATCTCAAGAGCTCTCCTGCTCAAATAACATTATCACTATGCTGAATCTTAACAGATAGGAATTTCTCAAGCCGTTTTACAACTCACACGGCACAATCATAATATTACATGAATTTGATGAAGACGGAACAATCACTTGATATTCCAACACCCCTCCTTGAGGAGAGCTATACTGAGATGAATACATCTGCCTCACATGAAGCCCGTAATCCTGTTTAAACCCATTCACACACTTCAAGATGATTCTTCTCGCACCGAACTATGCTAATAGCTTTTACCTGGGTCCATATTAACCCACTTCCTCTCATAACATGCAAGAACAACCATCATAGCCAAGACAAACACCCCATAATCACAATACATGCAAATCCTTAAGTAGTAGTCTATACCACCATAACCCTTCCGGGATCCGCCTACCCCTGACAGGCCATAGCACTCAAATGCTCCCACATGAAATCTATCACGATGACCGACAAGCCTCGCACATACCGGCCCAAACCACATGCATAATTTAATTACACTGACGAAACTGATCACTGCTGTAAGTGCGCCATTCAACTATAGCTAACCACTTTATCTTCTTTCAGTCAACTTCAATTGCCTCGGAATATTGGAACTTCCTTCAACTCATAGCAAACTCAACCCTCACTCATCCCGAGTTACCTTGATTCACGAGACCGTGCTGCCTAAATCCCGCAACCCGTCTCATACCCTCTTGATAATCTTTCTACAAGCCGGAGTTTATTTCTCTCACTCCTCCAATACTATCCTGCACGCTGAAAATAACATGGAACACTCCAATTATTTTTCCTTTCTCAGGAATTATACTGCAAAAGCTCGACTCTTAATCATACTGCTACCTGAAACCCTTAAACGCCGCATTCTTAACTTTCGAATTTATTAGGACCATTATTGAGAGTCACCCACTCTGACTGGCTCCGAATACAATCAACTCCAAGGCTCTTCTAGCACATGAACATCCTCTCAATGAAGTACATGACTGAGTCACTACCCTTACAACTCGCCTATGCCTTAAGCATAAATTCTGAATCTTTCAAAGCCTAACCCTGGTCCGACAGGGCCAACTTTTGCACACATTCATCAAATCCCACGCACAATCACCATTTTACTCCTTTCCCTTAGCTGTAATAACTTGCCAACACGCCGACAATCCCCAACCCCATGATAACACAATCCTACAACCCAACTGCAGGTGGTGGGACTCCCCCACTTAGCCCGAAGCTACTCCTTGCACCACTCTAGACCCAGCTGAGATCCTTTCTCCTTTGTTAACATGATTTTTCTTAACCAATCCGTCCAATTCTTATGAATTCCCATGTCTGCATTCCCTAAATACTCAAATTCTCTAGCATCATTCACACCTTCTGCCTCCTACCGAATAGCCACTAGAATCCCTCATAGAAACTTACCAACCACATAACCGCTAACCTACTCACAGGAGATAACCCACCTGTGGAAATCACCAACTGACACCTTCCAACGACGTTGTACTGCACACTCTCTACAACATCAATACCATATCATGCGCCCTTCTTCCTCTACCAACTTTACTAGTCGGTCCACTCTTCATGAGCGTCTATTAAATGCGCTACAACATCTTCAAATTCACCCCCACATTGCGTCCTTCTTCATCCCTAACAACTCCTCCCTTTTGTATCCAACCTTCCGCTGAAATAACCCAAATTTCAACTTAAGCTCATAAACCCAATCACCATCCACTAAAACTCTCAAACTTTCCCTCAAGATAGGCAGTTGTCTTACCACTGAACTCTTGTGCTACACTGCCACTCTCCCACTTGTTAATCTCATACCTTTAAACAACTACTTGATTTCCGTTCCTTACACCTGGCCTTTTAGAAAAGGGAACCACCGCCTAGCACTTTTCACATATCTTCTTTCATCGTATGTTGCCCAATTGCTGCTTCAATTAAATATCATTCTCTGCAGCTTTTAAACCAGCAATTTTCCACGACTTCAAACTCTCTGAAGATCATTTATCTCGAGCTGCCTTCATTAGAAACAACTATTCAGTCCTGAACCACCACGCACCATGATCTCTAACAACCTCTTCTTCAATACTACCTCACAACACTCTGACCCAATGCAATCGAAGAAACCATAGCACTGACAGACTTAACACATTCCATTCGATCAATGACGACTATATCACATCACAGGTGAATATCCCACCTCACTTGAAAACACCAAGTCTTACTGCTTTATCAATCCAAAACCTGACAATTTATAGTCCAAATGCCTTTCCTCTGCTGGAACTAAAATGCTGAAATCTCGAAATCACGCCCTGAGAAGACCTCCCTTCAAGACATTCATCACCCCCAACATATGGGAAAACATTCTATCATCATATCGACATCGCGCGATAACAAATCGTAAGCATCATCACAACCTCAGCATAACCTCAAGTCCTCAGAACCACAGCTACTGGCTAAAACAACATATTACTCTTTCGCAGAGCAACGATAATAGCCTCAATCAACTTCGTAGGGAGAAACATCCCGCACCACAACCATACCACCATTTCAATTCCTCAAATTCCTGATTCATAGCAAGCGTTTCGCGACGCGTAAGATTGAGTAGAAAGAAATGTAGGCATAAGCCTCGGAGAATCAAATATCACGATGAGGAATCAAGAAGGGATGTACTCCTAACATCCCTGTAGCCTCTCGAAGATAAGTGCAAACGTCTCCGTACCGATCCGCAAGACTCTACTAAACTTTCTCATGACTCGTGAAACCTAAGGAAACCTAGAGCTCTGATACCATGTTGTCACGACCAAAAATTCATAAGGTCGTGATGGCGCCGGACACCATTGTCAGGCAAGCCAATCATTAAATAGTTCAGTTAAATTTTCCTGTTTTAGCATTTCTGAAATCATTACCTTTCACTTCATTACATAATAACTAAAGAAAATCCGTTAAGTAAATACGACAGTTTAATATTCCATTTTTATAAAATACATCCCAAACACATCCCAGAACCCAGTGACACAAGTACAGGAGGCATTTCTAAGAATTTTACAAATTCTACAAAGCTTGTCCGAAATACAAATTGGACAAGGAATAAAAAGGAGAATACTATACGTAGAGGAAGGCTCTGCCGACTTCGGGTCGTCTCCGAGTGATGCATCTCATCTAAGTCTTCAAGTCATCCATATTGATATAAAGGTACCTATGCAACAAAATGCACAGCAAGTCTAGCATGAGTACAAAAGACAACGTGTACTCAGTAAGTATCTCACCTAACCTCAGAGAGGTAGTGACGAGAGGTCGACCTGACACTCACTAAGGTCCAACAAAATAATTTAACAAGATATGATATCAGTAATAGGAATACGAGGATGATAAAAACAGTAAACATTAAAGATAACTGTAATTAAATACTGAAAGTAAATAAACAATTACTACTTTATTTTTCCCCCTAATATCTTTAATAAACAATTACTTCTTCATTTTCCCCCAAATATCTTAAATAAACAACTACTTCTTCATTTCCCCCCAAATATCTTAAATGAACAATTACTTCTTCATTTTCCCCCAAATATCTTGTCACTTCAAAATCCATGAAATCATTAACAATTTAGCATGCGCATACGGGATAAGGAAAACCGTCCTGAGCCATCATAATAATCATATATGTGCACTGCTGAGGGTCGAACGACCTGAACCATAATATATCTTTCAATCTCGCCGTGGCGTACGGCCCGCTCCCATGAGAGTGGGGGAAATAGCACTCCGCTCGCGGAATATAAATTGTGAAGCGGTCACATGCACACACAATATTAACCATAATGTATCTTTCAATCTCGTCGTGGCATACGGACCGCTCCCATGAGAGTGGGAGAAATAACACTCCGCTCGCAGAATGTAAATTGCGAAGCGGTCACACACGGTCATGCACAATCAATAGTCCACCCCGACTACATCGGGAAACAAATACTCAAGTAAATGAAAATTTTCTCTTTTAAAAGTCACAAAAATAGTATTTAAATCTTTTCTCGAAATTCATTTGCCAAGTTTATAATATTCAATAATATAACCTTATCAGGAATACAATTATCCACGGAGGAGTAAATTCTCTTTCTAGATGATTAAGAAAGGTACGCTCTAGTCTTCTTAGCAAATAAATTACTGATTCAATAGCATTAACAATCTAATAATATTGGCAGGATCACATGTACAACACGTAAGGCATGCTAGTGGGTCCTAGACTACCCGGACATGGAATAATAGTAGTTACGCACGGACTCCCGTCACCTCGTGCATACGTAGCCCCCGCAGATAGTAGCACATATTTAATTAGTTCACCTGGGGGGACAATTCCCTCTCACAAAGTTAGAAAGGAGACTTACCTCGATCCGAAATTCCATAACCGGCTTCCAAGCCCTTCCGACGACTCCAATGGACGCACAACGCCCCAAAACTATCCAAATAACGACAAACCAATGAAAATATACTCTAATATTTGCAACAATTCAAATTATATAAATTTCCAGCTTCGCTCAAGGAATTGACCAAAATGCCTTCGGGCCCACGTGCCCGGATTCTGAAATTTCTCGAAGATAAACTACCTGTAGCTTTACTAGTTCAAATATACAATTTAATCTAAATTCTATGCTCAAATTCGTGGTAGACATCCAAAATACAATTTCTAGGTTTTCTTCAAGATTTCCTAATTTTTCATAATTTTTCATGTTCAAATCCATCCATATACCTTGTATTTAACTTGAGATGAGTTGGAATAAATTACCTTGTGATCCTTGACGAAAATCCCTCCTTGAAGCTCCTCACAATCGCCAATGCCAAATGAAATTAGGAGGAGAAAATGGCAAAATTCTCGTTTTAAAAATATTCTGCCCATGCGTATTTTCGCACATGCGATCCAATCTTCGCACCTGCGCTCCCGCAGGTGCGCTCAAACTTCCACAACTGCGGCTTCCTCAGCTCCAGCCAAAACTCGCACTTGCGCCCCATTGTCCGCATCTGCGACTTTGCAGGTGCGGAAATTGCATCGCACCTGCGCTCCCAGCCAAGCCAGCAAAATATCGCACCTGCGGCCCAAGCCTCGCAGGTCGGTCACACCAGATGACAGCAACTTCAGCTTTTCTCAACTTCAATTATTGATCTGTTAACCACCCGGAATCAACCCAAGGCCCCCGGGACCCTGTCCAATTACACCAACCTGTTGCAAAACATAATGCAGTTTGCTCGAGGCCTCAAATCACATCAAACAACGCCAAAATCACAAATTGCACTAAAATTCAAACTTTATTAACTTGAAATTTCTAACTTTTACATCCAATGTCGAAACCTATCAAATCACAATCGATTGACCCCAAATTTCGCACACATGTCATATTCGACATTACGGACATGTTCCAACTTTCGAAATCGCATTCCGACCCCGATATCAAAATTTCCACTTCTAATCGGATTTCTCAAAAACCTTCAAATTTCTATCTTTAGCCAAATGACTTTAAAATAACCTATGGACATCCGAATTCACTTCCAATCGCGCTCCCAACTCCAGAATCACCATACGAAGTTATTCCCAGGCTTGGAATCCCAAATGAACATCAATAACACTGAAATTCCTTACCGCCCAAACTTATGAAATTCTTCTAAAATGCTATCTTCCATAATATGCGCCGAAACTCTCCCGGGTTATCCAAAGCCCGATCCGGACATACGCCCAAGTCCAAAATCATCATACGAACCTGTAGGAGCCTTGAAATCCTGATTCAGAGGTCATTTACTCAGAATTCCAATCATAGTCCATTTTTCCAACTTAAGGCTTCTGAAATGAGAATTTTCCTTCCAATTTGACTCCGAACTTCCCGCAATTCAACTCCGGCCATGCCCACGGGTCATAATACCTGAAAGGGAGATGCTCAAGACTTCAAACCGCTAAACGACGTGCTAGAGTTCAAAACGACCGGTCGGGTCGTTACAGCCGAGCTACCTAGATTAATTAACACACGTTTAACTCGAGTTTTATTCATGAGTACAGATATTACTAGTGCATTATTATAGGGTTGTGTGATTCCTTCTGCATCTTCATCATTGAAAGATAGAGTTCCTTTTGGCATGTATTCTCGAGTATGTTTATCCCTTGTGATTGATACTTTGGTGCGCTTAAACATCGGACCTTGGGGAACATCGACACCTCCGATGATCATGTGAATGACGTGTTAAGGTTTCTCTTGCTCATTTTGTTTATTGGAATCCATGTTTCTAAAATGATTCTTGGCTCGATCGCTCAGGAACTTCCGAAGATGCCCGTTGTTGAATAATCGGGCTACTTCTTCTCTCAATTGCTGATAATATTTTGTTATGTGCCCATGGGTGCCATGATATTCGCATATTTGGTTGGCTAGATCGGTTTGTAGAGGTCGAGGCCATTTGGTATCTTTGATGCGTCCGATAGCTGGTAAGATGGATGTTGCATAAACATTAAAGTTGTATTCTGATAATCGAGGTGCTTCTTTGGGTACGATAGGCTTGTCGAAGTCGTTCTTGCTTATGATCCCTTGAGAGCTCTGGCCTCGATCACTTCTCCTTTCATTTCGTACAGGATTTCGCCCAGATCCTCCGTCGCTGCGATCTCCACTATATGGCTAGTATCGATCTCTGTTTGACTTCGGTTCTCAATCGATATCCCTCTTAATTATGTCGACGGGTCTGATAGGATAAACGAACTCGGAAGGATCCTCGAGTTGGTCATCTTCGATTGATACCGATTATGCACATCGGCCCAAGTGACAGTCGGGTACTCTATCAAATTCTACTTCAATTACTGCGAAGTCATCGAGCTTCGAACATTGAGTCCTCGGGTGAAAGCTTGAACTGTCTAATTGTCGGTGACTGGTGGCAGGTTCATCCGTTCCATTTGGAGTTGGGACACGAATTCTCTGAGCATTTCGTTGTCCTTCTGCAGGTTAGATTTTGATGGTTTCAACCTTGAAGGCTCCGGCGTGTGCCTTTACGAAAGAATCTGCAAGCATAGCGAACGAGTCAATAAAATTAGGTGGTAAATTGTGGTACCATATCATAGACCCCTTTGACAGGGTCTCTCCAAACTTTTTTAGCAAGACTAATTCGATCTCGTCATCCTCTAGATCATTCCCTTTGATAGAGCATGTGTAAGAGGTGACATGCTCGTTCAGATCTGTCGTTCCGTTGTATTTAGGAATCTCGAGCATTCGAAACTTCTTGGAGATCGTCTTTAGAGCCGCGCTCAGAGGGAAAGGCTTTTGCACGAACTTTTTGAAGTCCAGACCCTTCAATATCAATGGTGCTCCAAGATTTGATCTACCATGGAGTTGTAAAATTCCACCTTCTTATTGTTTGCCTCGATCTTCTTTTCCCATGACTCGATTCGTTTTGTCAACTCTTTGAGCATCTTCATGATTGCAGGGTCGGTCCCCAATTATTTCACGTTCGACTTCCTTGAAGTTGATTCGACCTTGTGGACAACTTCCTGGGATGGCTCGGGCTCGATCCTGCCCGGTTGGCGATACTGGTTTTGGAGCTGGGCTATCGCTGCCTGTTGAGCCTGCAACATTTTGAAGATTACTCGCAGGCTGATTTCGCCTTCTTCGCCTGCATGTGTGCTTTGAGCGGCTAATAGAACATTCCTACGGACGCTGCCCTCGGGATCAACAGCCAAATTTGTGTTGATGGCTACATGTGAGCTGACGTCAACTAGACCTACAGTCAGAACTCCATCGAGATCGACCGGGGGTACGTGGTTCCTTAGTGCTATGTTGTCATTCTCGCTGTGGTGGCCGAAACCATTGTCAACGTGAAGGATGCCGACTGTGAGTTCGACATTTTGGTCTTGGAATAAAAAACACTCCAAAGAATAATTGTAAAAAGTGTGTGTTATGAAAGTTTGCACCAAATAATCACTATTATCCTTAGCCCCATGGTGGACGTCAAATTGTTTACCCTAAAAAATGGATAACAATTGAATTTATGCGCGATTTTAAGTATACGTGATATAACTTGGCACAAATTAAGAAGACTGACTAATATTGGAATTGACAATAAAAGAATAAATGCAAACCACACAAATCGGATAACTTTTGCCCTCGAGATCAATTACCTTTGAGCCAAAGATGTTTCAACTGTCGTATGAACAGAATAAGAAGATAATAAAAGCTAGAAAATGACAGTATATTTCTTTATGTTGCGTGAATATGATATCATTTATAGATGATCAAACCCCCTTTATATAGTAGGGGTGTCCTACTCTTGGTACAATTTTATACAAGGTAAAAATCTTATGATTTGCTAATTATTCAGCCCCTCCTTGATACGTGCCGAGATTTTCGTCGTGATCTACAACTGATCACGAATACTTCGTCTTTCTGTTATTCAGCTTGGCAAATTTCCCTTCGTTCTCGCCTGGTCTCAGTTTTGCTTGGTCCCGGGGTCGACCTCACCTTTGTTCGATATAATTCGAGGTCGAACCTTAACCGATCATGTTCCAGTCTTGATAAGTCACATAAGGGGCGACCCCGGTTTTGACCTTATACAACTTTCATAGGCATGGTCATTACATAAAGTGGGACTCAAATATTTGAATCCAAAGGTTGGATTCTTACATTACATATAACTTATAGTTAATAATTAAATTCTTCATAGCAGTTTTCAGCACTGAAATGCCTCATGATCTATGCTATTTGTACTTTATTAATAATATAATTAGTGGTGACTAATTTTTTTTCTTTTCTTCGCTTTTTTGTTGGGGTCAAGTGAAGAACTCTCCCATTGGAAAAGTTTGCTAGTCGTACCAGATTAGTTAGGTCTGTTGTACTTTTGCCCTTCTACGTCAATATTCAATAAAGAGACAAAAACAAAAGGGGAAGAGAAAATAAAATAAAAAGTACTGGTCCTACACTAGATTTCATTCTCTTTTTGCCTTTTTTACTTCGTCTGGCCTAATATTGACCCTATCAAGATTTAAACATAAAGAAAAAGAAAAACAAGGTATATATTCTTAAGACAAGTTACAAAGTAGACTATCGATATAGGAGGGAAATACAAATGAACCTCTAGAGTAATTTCTCAAAACTCAGAGTATTTCTATATTAATAACATAAGGGTAATTTCTCAAGATATTCTAGGAGATATCTGTTTGGCAATAAAAGATCGAGGTATAAAGAAAGTTGAAAGAAAGTGTAATTTTATTTTGGAATTAGATCTATAATCTAATGATCGCAATTTAAGTGCAAGAGTATCAATCATGTCACAAGAATTCTGCAGCTTTTTTGGAACCAACTTGAGAAGTTAACAAATGGATGAGTATCGAAAGTTTCAACGGCTTAGAAAAAAGGAAATTGACGAAACAAATCTCGACAACCTTTAGACTAGTCCTTTGGTTAAATTATAGTGTTCACACCATTTTTTCCTGGAAAAATCAGTCAACCATTCACAATTGTCAAAAAAAAAAAATTCCGTTTTTCCTTGCGTTAGTTTCATGAAATCAAATTTATGCTGTTTGACTACTACTGCGATTTATTTGCTACTCATAATCTTATTTGACAGAAGAAATACGTCCTTTTAGTACTTTTGGAATATTTTAGTCAAGCTCATTATTCTGACTACGGATAGTACCAATGAAGTCATAAAACTACAGCAATGTAATAATTCTAAAAGTCGTACATAGAATTATCAGTTCGTGTAACTGAGAGGTCATGAGATCCACTTGTTTTCCCTCTTTGAGTCTTACCCCTGGCCTCCTATACCCAAAAGTACGGACGGATATTCGGTACTTTGGTTCGATATTAAAAACTTCGATTTGATAACTTGGTATTCGACTTATTAATTATGTATACCAAATACTGTATTAAAGTAGTTTGGTACGGTTCGATATTTCTTAGCTTAGTTTCTACGATTTTGGTTTGATACATTAACAGAATAGATAATATTGATGGAGTGGACGGTAGACTGGATAACGTTTTCTGTTAGTATACTATATTTATAAAATAATTCTAGAGAAGGAAAATAATGTATAAATAGAAATGTAGAAGAAATAGAATTTAATCTGAGCCCACGGAATTTACAGTTTTCCCTTAAGGAACTTAATCCCCTCCTAGTACCCGAGGTTGTGGATTAGTTCTTTCACGACCCAAAATCCCTCGAAGGAGTCGTGATGGCACCTAGTCTCTAAAACTAGGTAAGCCTGCATATACCGAAAAGATAACAGATCCTACTAAACAGCTGATGAACATGAACATGAAATTTCTAAGTATCCCAATAGTCTCAACATGATACAATAACCCAAAGTCGGTAGTACAAGTCATAAGCATTTCTAGGAGTACATTTAAATAATGAATACATAATTGTTCCATAATAGAAGGAAATAATAGAAATACATACAAGAGAGAGTGACTTCGGAGCCTGCGAATGCTCGGCAGGTGTACCTTGAAGTTTCCAGCCACATCAATCATAAGTCTCAAAAACGACTCGATCCGAAGTACCTGGTTCTCAAAAAAAATGTTCAGAAACGTAGCATGAGTACACCACGGTGGTACCCAGTAAGTATCAAGTTTAACCTCGGTAGAGTAGTGACGAGGCTAGGCCAAGATACTCACTGAACATCTAATACTTGTGCAGTATATGACATAAAGCTAACAAGGAAGGAATATCAAAGAAACGCCAATAGCATACATAAATCAGATTACAAACAGTAGTAACCATAAGGGAAACACGAATGACAACGAGAAATAACCAAGTAATTAATCAACAACGTAGTTGGGGTACAAATGAAGTATAAATGTAACTCGAGTAGGGAAAATGATGTCAAGTCAACCAATCAAGTCATTTCTAATGCACAATTTCAACAATCTCACTTCTCGTAATCTCATATCATAAATTACAACTTTCAAACATTTGACACACATGGCACCTTGTACCCACATCTTTCTACCTCACTTCACATGGCAGAATCTATGTGCTACTCGGTGTATGATATTGGTGTCAAATGCTAATTAGGATGTTCGCGAAATTTTATTTATATATCATAAAGTAAAAATTATAGTTTCTAGACCAAGTAGAAAATCAATGAGAATGATGAATTTATTTTACAAATCATTTGCGTGAAGAAAAATAATATTTTCAAGTAAAATACAACATCGAACAAGCTATTGAAGTTAATATATAATTTATTAAATTCAAACATAATAACAATTCCATTTTATGTAAAATAGAAACCTCAAACAGGCCAAAGAGATTAAGTTGAGAAATCAATTGAAGTAAAACATGACAACTATTAGGAATGGTAAGTACCGAAATAAACGGCAAGTTTTAACGTAAAAGTCACAAGGCACCATGATATTAATTCTTTTATCTAAAAGCACTATATTACTAACACACTCAGCAGGACATAAGGTAATGACTTAACGTAGTAAATTCATCTTGAAAGTCAATTTATCTGAATAATAGTATTAGAAAAATAACCCAGGAAGTGACGACAAGGCGATAATTCAATAACAATAACTCAATTGTCGGAAAAAAATAGTGAAGAAAAGGAAATATAAACTCTCAGAGTCTCGTACGAAAGAACCAAAGCCAATGCAACAAAACAGGGAATACAAACACAAAATATATTGCGGCGCGCAACCCGATCCCACCATATAATATCAATATCATAATTTACCCTTATTTCACCATAACAGTCCAACCTTATTTCACATGTTGCGGCGTGCAACCCGATCCCACCGTATAATATCAATATCATAACAACAAATAAAATATGTTGTGGCACGCAACCCGATCCCACCATATGATATCAATACCGTAATTCACCCTTCTTTAACTATAACAGTCTACCCTTATTTCACCTCTTGCGGCGTACAACCCGATCCCACCGTATAATAACAATATCACAATATAAACATTCTCCAATATCATAATGACGCGGAAATGCCATAAGCCTCAACATCATCCCATGCAGGATCTCAAACCTTAATCCTGTACAAATTTTGGGGAACCTTTCAATACCTTGTACATACATCCCAGGAAAAATATGACACAATACCTTACTCTGAAAGCTGCTCGCCGATAGTGAAATCCCCCACTTGGCACGAAGCCATAAGACACCACATCCAATGATCCACCAACTAGTGACAGCCGAACTCACTTCCTCCAATGCCTTGAATGATAATATGTACCCTTTACTGAGTAGAAATCCCATACGAACCACAGTCTCTAAACCACCAACTATCCTCAATCAACATCCACCTTGTGACCCTACCACGATCTCGACCACTAGTAACCAATTAAACCTTCCCAAGCTCGCACTTATCAACCAGATGTCAGAACCCGTTGCACCCCCATGTGAACAACTGAATTGTCTCTAAATACCTCTGCATCCTCGGTCTGGATGACACGTTGAGACAATGTTTGAGCATACATGGCTCCCTCGTAGCCCATCCACAGCATCAAGAACAGTCGATGCCTAGCTGATATCGAGTGCGCGATATGATACATGAGTGGATGCAAAAGGAACATTAGATATATGATTTGCGCTGAATCAATGTCGTATGATAAGGAATGAAAGAGGTGGAATTTCTTAATAGTTTTCTTAGCCTCTCAAAGATAAGTACAAACGTCTCCGTACCGATCCGAAAGACTCTACTAAACCTGCTTATGAATCGTATTACCTATGAACCTATAGCTCTGATACCAACTTGTCACGACCCAAAATCCTTCTAAATGAGTTGTGATGGCACATAGTCTCTAAAACTAGGTAAGCCTAACATATACTGAAAAGACAGATCCTACTAAGCAGCTCATGAACATGAACAAAAAATTTCTAAATATCCCAATAGTCTCAACATGATACAATAACCCAAAATCAGTAGTACAAGCCATAAGCCTTTCTAAGAGTACATTTAAATAATGAATACATCATTGTTCCGTAATAGAAGGAAATAATGGAAATAAATACAATAGAGGGTGACTTCGGATCTTGCAAACGCCCGACAGGTGTACCTTGAAGTCTCAAGCCACATCAAGCATAAGTCTCAAAATCGACTCGATGCGAAGTACCTGGTTCTGCACAAAAAATATACAGAAGCATAGCATGAGTACACTACAGTGGTACCCAGTAACTAACAAGCCTAACCTTAGTAGAGTAGTGACGAGGCTAGGCCAAGACACTCACTAAACATCTAAATCTGTGCAGGATTTGACATAAAGATAACAAGGAAGGAATATCAAAGAAACGCCAATAACATACATAAATCAGATTACAAACAGTAGTAACAATAAGGGAACACGAATTGCAACGAAAAATAACCAAGTAATTAAACAACAACATACTTGGGGGTACAGATGAAGTATGAATGTACTTGAGTAGGGAAAACGATGTCAAGTCAACCAATCAAGTCATTTCTAATGCACAATTTCAACAATCCCACTTCTCGTAATCTCATATCATAAATCACAACTTCCAAACCTTTGACACACATGGCACCTTGTGCCCACATCTTTCCATCTCACTTCGTACGGCAGAATCCACGTGCTACTCGATGTATAATATCTGTGTCAAATGCTATTTAGGATGTTCACGAGATTTTATTTATATATCATTAAATACAAATTACAGTTTCTAGACCAAGCAGGAAATCAATGAGAATGATGAGTTTATTTTAGAAATCATTTGGGTGAAGAAAAATAATATTTTCAAGTAAAATACAGCATCGAACAAGCTATTGAAGTTAATATTGAATATATTAAATTAAAACATAATAACTATTCCTTTTTATGTAAAATAGAAACCCCAGACAGGCGAAGGAGATTAAATTGAGAATTCAATTGAAGTAAAACATGAAAACTATTAGGAATGATAAGTACCGAAATAAACGACGAGTTTTAACGTAAAAGTCACACAAGGCAGCATGATTTTAATTCTTTTATCTAAAATCACTATATTACTAATACACTTAGTAGGACATGAGGTAATGGCTTAATCTAGTAAATTCCCTTGAAAATCAATTTATCATAATAATAGTATTCGAAAAAGAATTCAGGAAGTGACGGCAAGATGATAAGTCAATGACAATAACCCAATCCTCGAAAAAAAAAATATAGTGAAGAACCAAAAATACAAATTCTCAGAGTCTCGTACGAAAGAACCAAATCCAATGCAACAAAATAGGGAATACAAACACAAAATATGTTGCCGCGCGCAACGCTATCCCACCATATAATATCAATATCATATTCACCATTATTTCACCATAACAGTCCACCCTTATTTCACTTGTTGCGGTGTGTAACCTGATCCCACCGTACAACATCAATATCATAACAATAAACAAACTATGTTGCGGCGTGCAACCCGATCCCACCATATGATATCAATATCATAATTCACCCTTATTTAACTGTCACGCTCCAACGTCGGGGAGTGCAATCGACGCTCAACCGAGTGAACCTGATCGAGCAAGCATGTTAGATACTTTCTATCCGCTCGCTTATGATTAAGAAAAGACGCATTTTCATTAGTTAAACAGTAGAGGGATCATATATACATAAATATTGCTAATTTATTTATTTTTGTTACATCATTGTTAATTTTTATAAATACATACATCTTATGATTTAGTGGAACAAAAATCTAAAACACAACATAATCCATTTGACCTTCCTAGTACCCATATACAACCCACATAATGTCTACGGAGCCTCTAAAGATACCAAAAGAGTGGAAAGATAGTGTCGGGGTAAGGCCCCGGCTATACCTCAAAGTGACTAAAACATAGCAAAAGATATAATACAAGACCTCAGCATGAAGTGGGGCTCACCGGGTTCGCTGAGAAGAGGATGCACTACTGCCTGTGATCAACACTGTCTACCACGGAACCACCTGCATACATTTAAAGATGTAGCTCCCCCGGCAAAAGGATATTGTCTAATAGTACTATTATGAAAACTACACACCATCACAATAACATGAATAGTATTACAAGGGAAACAGTCAAGAAGGCAATATGAGCTGTACATAATAATAAAACATCAAGTTAAGGATCACTTAGATTTTTAAGTCAATTTCCATATTATTAGGTTGGATAGTCTTTAATGCCAATATGCCACAGTCCACAATACCACTGTGCTCTTACACGGATTTCGATCTCTGCCCGATTGACTAAGTCATCTCAATTGAGACATCAACTACATTCACTAGTTCACTCATAATACCACCGTGTTATTACACGGTGTCCGATCTCGGCCCAATCGGTAAAGACATCTCATTTGAGACATCAACTGCATTCATAATTTCACTCACAATCCCACCGTGTTATTACACGGAGTCTGATCTCGGCCCGATCGGCTAAGCCATCTCATTTGAGACATCAACCACATTCATAATTTGACTCACAATACCACCGTGTTATTACACTGAGTCAGATCTCAGCCTGATTGGCTCAGCCATCTCATTTGATACATCAACCATTTCAATCGATCATCTTACTTCATATTTCTTTCCCATCTTATCGGCACATTAGCCCAAGTGGCTTTAATTATAAAGTCGTTCTCGGCACTTGGCCTTATTTCATAAATAAGTTCTTTTCCGCATTCTAACATTATTATTATCGTCAATAAAAACACGATTTTCATTCAAGACTTTTGATTGCACATGTGAGCAAATTTAGAGTTCACGGCACATAGAGGTTTTTCACACAATTTGGCATAACAATCTTTAATCAAATTCGACATGAAGTCTAGGAATTTTTGGCACACATGTTCCAAGTGTTAAGCATTTCTTCAGTTGATGAGATAACATGATGAAAGCATTGGAATACATCTTCCACTTATATTTTCAAAGCAAACACATTCGGGATAGCAATTTCTAAGACGATCAATTTGGGACTTACATCAATTTCATGAATACCATGGGATTCAATTTTTAAGAAGTGGGGATTTAGCCAACATACCTCAATTGAGCTTCTTAACACTCTAAGATGTTCCGGAATATTAGCAACTTCAATCTATTTTAGCAATATAGCAAAACTGAACCAAGATTAGGAAAACGATGATAATTCTAGCTCGCTTGAGCATTTCATCAAACACTATGTGTGTATTAAGGTTTCATGCCCTTTTTTATGAAAGACTTCACCAACCCATACCCCATTATTTTCTATCTTTAACTCAAAACCTCCCCACATACCTAAGAAACATATGCATGCAAGGTAATCACTCCCATCACCATGAATTACCTCACTAATGGCCCATTCTAGTTAAATTTTGAAATTAAGAGTTGGGTGATGGAATCTTACCTCTTAGGAAGAATATCTAGGTGCCTCTCTTGATAATCTTCAAGGTGTTAAGCAAGAATTGAGGAGAAAAATTGATGGAGATCACTTTATCCCTATAATACTCTCTTTCTCTCTCTAAAGATATCAGAAAAATTAGCTCACACTGGTCTAAGGTGGGTATGTTAACGAAATAGGGTCAGGTTTAAGAACCCCAAAAATGAAGCTCCGAAACAGGGTTTGGTCGCATATGCGACCACATAATTATTATGCGGTCCGTGATATGTGGCCCTGGGAACAGGGTTGGTCTGTTTCACTCTGCGGCCATTATGCGGCCCGCAAACCTGCTCTACGGTCGCATAATGCACTGCAAAACCTCCCTCCGCAAAAGTCCAAGGACGATAGTGCGACCAAAGTGCGGACTGCAAAATGGTTATGCGGTCGCATAATTGGCTGTGGAATTTACCTTAGAATTGGCCAAAAAGGCTGATGCACTCTGCGGCCACCAGATTGATTATGCGGCCACATAATGGGCCATCAAAGGGTTAATTCTGCAAAAATATTTTCTTTAACTCCCAGCGTACTATTCAATCCAAAACGCCACGAAGAATTTCTACTATCATTAACCTCTACCCCTACTTCGTCGTCACGAAATCCTGATTTTTAGGGAACTTTTATGGGGCCTTACATTCACCATAACAGTGCACCCTTATTTCACCTCATTCGACGCGCAACCCGATCCCACCGTACAATAACAATATCACAATATAAATATCCTCTTTTATTTTACCACCTCCCTTGTTTCACATGTTGCGGCGTGCAACCCGATCCCACTTACAATAATTTAAATCAACAACAACAATTCAATAACCCCATTTACAAGAATTTCTTCAATCAAGGGTATCAACACACAACAACAAAGGAACCATATAAAACCTGACGAAATACAACAATTGTTACAAAATTGTCAGGACAGGTAATGTACGTGATAACTAAGTATGCAATCACAGCAATTAGGACATGTAGCAGATAAGCACAAAGACATAGAAGAAACTCAATAATTCAGAGGTAACAAGACAATAAGAAAGGCAATAACTTCAACCAAGGCATATAAGGTCAAATAATGAGTAAGAAGTACAGTAGGTGCT
Organism: Nicotiana knightiana; assembly: GCA_005239525.1. Classification (NCBI taxonomy): domain Eukaryota; kingdom Viridiplantae; phylum Streptophyta; class Magnoliopsida; order Solanales; family Solanaceae; genus Nicotiana; species Nicotiana knightiana. The sequence continues at coordinate 154,698 of ML416939.1, read as the reverse complement.
AACAGCGTCAAATAAAGCATGTAAGAGTAGACTAACAACGAGATACCACATGTTATGACAATTCAATTAAAGGCATATAAAGACACTAGACAATCTAAACCAGTCAAATACTACATATAGACCGTGTACCCACTCGTCACCTTGTGTACATGGCTTTCACAGAACAAGATAGCACAATTTACTCAATTCCTAAGGGGTAGTTTCCCCCACACAAAATTAGACAAGACACTTATCTCAATTCGGCTTACTCAATACTCCATTTAGATCTTCCTTTACCAATTCACCACAATTTGACTCAATCTAGCCAAAGACGACTTAAATACATCAAACAATGCAAGAAAAAACATTTTCAATTATAAAAACTATGATCCTTATACAATTTGTAAAAAGTCAACCCCCCGAGCCCGGACCTCGAAATCCGATAAAATTTATAAAAATTCGAATACCCATTCCGATACGAGTTCAACCATATCAAAATTATCAATTTGTGACATCAATTTGTCCTTCAAATCATCATTTTTCATTTTGAAAGATTTTACATATTGTTCCGAAATTTTTCCTTAGATTCTCATGAATTTGATGTTAAATCTAATGTGTAATCACAAAATACAATTGAAAAATTATTATAGGTACTTATCCAATGATTTGGTATGAAAATCCTCCCACAAAATCGCCCTCCATCGAGGCTATGGTTTTAAAATATAACAAAATGAAGTAAATTCTCGGAATGCCCAGCTATTTGCAAGCTGCAGATGTCGCATTTTTGACAGGGGGTTCGCAAACGCGACCTTCGCAAATGCGGAAAAAACATCGCAAATACGACCCCTGACAGACCATAGGGAGATCGCATTTGCCATCAAACATTCGCAAATGCGAAGCAACAGTAGCCGCAAAAGCAAACTTTTGTCTTCGCAAAAGCGGACAGACACACTTCGCAAATGCGAGATTCTTCGCAGAAGATAACTCTTCCCCAACAGCCAAGGTTCACAAATGAGAGGCTTCTTCGCAAATGTGGCTACCGCAGTTGCGACCAGAACATCGCAAATGCGATGAAACCAGAACCACCACTCAAACAATTTAACAAAAATAATCCGAAACCAATCTGAAACTCACACGAGCCCCCGAGGCTCCAAACCAAACCCCCACACAAGTCTAAAAACATAACACGAACTCGCTCGTGCGATCAAAACACTAAAATAACCTCTAGAACCACGAATCGGATGCCAAAACACATAAAAATCACAATGAACTTCAAGAACTTCCAGAATCGCAACCAAGCGTCCGAACCATATCAAATAAACTCCAAATGGCGCCAAATTTTGCAGGCACATTCCAAATAACGAAACGGGCCTATTCGAAGTTCCAAAACCAAAATTTGAACTCGATAGACTCAATGTCGAACCATGATCAAACTTTGAAAAATTCCAAACCTTTAAATTGCCAACTTCTGTCATATAATGCCGAAACCTTTTTGAAACATCCAAATGAAATTTCGGGCATACGATCAAGTCCAAAATCACCATCCGGACCTATCGGAACCGTCAAAACTCCAATCCAAGGTCAAATACTCAAAAGTCAAACCTTGGTCAATTCTTTAAACTTGGAACTTCTCAATGAGAGTCACTCATAAAAATCCATTCTGAACTCCTCAAAAACCTAAGCCAATGATGCACGTAAGTTATAATACACTGTGTGATGCTACTCGTGATCCCAAACTATCGAGTCGGACACAATTGCTCAAAACGACCAGTCGAGCCATTACAATTTCCTCCCAGGATAGAATGGATTATACACTGGTGTAGCGGTACTTCAAACACCAGTATTTCAACGAACACAAATGGCGACAGCAAATCACACTTACGTTGATTGATTTGTAAGTAAACAATGCAGAAAGGAAGAGGAGAATTCAAAATTTTCGTAAGGAAAAAATCTGAGGGAATGGTCTGCTATTTATAGCCAACAGGTTAGGTTTAAATGAAGAGGTCAAACTCTTCAGAGTGATTGTTATGACTATTCGCATAAGAACGGCCATTGCATAAATGACTATTAATGCAAAACAAAACTGGAAATCAAACTGTGGAGGAAATCAGAAGCCAAAGCAAAGCCGAGCGAGCGACGACGATGACGCGAGACATGCCTTCTTCTTAATTATTTAAGAGCTAGAAGAAGAGAAATTATATATATACCCATCAAATGTCTTTTCCTCCTCCAATATGGGATAATGTCCCTTTGTTAAGGGGAAACTCAAATATTTATTTTCCTTCTATTTCTCATTCACCCTCTTTTAAGCTAAACCAACAACAACGATCCAGTATAGTCCCACAAGTGGGGTCTAGGGAGGGTAGTGTGTACGCAGACCTTACCTCTATTCCAATGGGATAAAGAGGCTATTTCCAGTAGACCTTCGGCTCAAAACTAAGCTAAACCAAGCTTTAAAAACCCAACAGTTTCGATGTTCTAATTATATAGATCATATCCCACATATTACTTCGGTAAATAAATTATTGTGCATGCATTTAATTGTCATGAGGATTTCGAATGCTAAGAAAGTCTGCTCACTTAAAACTCTTGTATTCTATTGTCAATGGGACATTAAATTGAGGTATATATTGATCTTTAAAAAAACCCATGTCTGTTTGAGCTCTAAGGTACTACCCGTAAGTCTGCTTGAGGGCAAAGGGATTAGGGAATTAGGGGGCTTGGGGTGTTGGGCTTAGGCTAGTTATTGGGATAGAAATAAAAATATAGTTGGGCTTGGACTTAAATATTCCGGTATTTCGATATACCAAAATACCAAAAAATCAATATAATATACCGTACTAATATACTGATATACCGCAATTTTTATACGAAATATACCGAAGTATCGAAAAAATCAAAACTGAAATACCAAATTAATTCGATTCGGATTGGAATTCGATTTTCGAATTTTGTGACCACCCCTAGCCAAAAGAACATAGTTTGTAAATATGAAAATAGTTATTACTAATGGAATCAAAAGAGAAAACTAACCAATAAGCTAGTTCACCATCTATTTCAATGTAACATGATTTGATTGGGAAGCAGTTTAAGAAAAGACATAAATTTTTAAAACTTATAGCCTTAAATATGTTATAATATTTATGTGGCTATTAAAATTTCTCACCAAAGATTAAATGGAAAGTATAAAATTAAATTATTTACAAATATAATGCTTAATCGTATAAGGTAAGAAGTTCACAAGTCTGGATCTAATGGTCCAGACTATAGAGAGATTTTTCATTCCTTCAGTGCCCGTCGCATCACTGATCAATTACTATTTTTTAAATAAACTAATAAAAAATAGTCTCACATAAATTGAGAATACAAAAAATACTTATTTTTTTCGTTTGGGGTGGGTGGGGTGGGGAGAGGTTTAAGGGCTAGGGGAAGATGTTTTTAGCGTAACTGCGTAAGGGAGGGGACATGTTGACTATGTAGCTGAAGAAAGGGATATTGGAACCAATGATCCTATAAAGATAATCGGTCCACTTTGTAAATATTAAAGTGAAGATTTCAATGCAAGAGAGAATCAAATTTCTAAATGAAAGGTACTTAAAACAAGGGCTCCATTTGCCAAATTTTTCGCGCAAATATTACTTTTAGCCCGTGGTCGAAATTATTAAAAGCATATAAATTATATATTTTTTTACATATAACATACACAAATATATGTATGTATGTAAGAGTGTATATATATATATATATATATATATATATATATATATATATATATATATAAACTATTATTTTAAGAGCAGCTATACAGTGTTATTTTACTAAAACATCAAGAAGAGATCTCATTGTCTGTCAAATTAGTAAATGCAAGCTAAAAACATTTCATAAGGATGCTTCAAATACCATGACGATTACTCAAATGATGTCATTACCTAGTATTTTTTCGTTTGTAACGGGGAAATTACTTAATTATGTCTCTCAAAAGGTCATTCAACCAAAAATTTTAAATTTTTGATGGCTAAATACCTATTTTACCCTCTAAATAATTAATTTGATCTTCTTCGTTTACCTTTATATTATTATAATGTATATTTTTTTAAATCTATATTATGGACTTACCTGTATAGCAAATAAATCTTATTCATAAATGTAACGACCCGGCCGGTCGTTCCGTGAAATTTACCCTGTTTTTTTCATTTCTGCTTTATTATATATTGCTTAGCATGTTTATGTTGTGTTGGGTCAATTGGTTTGGGTTCGGAGTGGTCATGGTGAAAATTGAGGCATTTAGTCTCTTAAAGTAGCCTAATAGTTGAAAAAGTCAACTGAGAGTTGACTTATTGGTGAACGACCTCAGAATGCAGATTTCATGGCTCGGATAGCTTTGTTAGGTGATTCGGGACTTAGGAGTGTGTTCGAAATGGATTTTTGATGTCCGGTGTAGAATTAGGCTTGAATTGGCGAAAGTTAGTTTTTGGTGATTTCCGGTCGGCAGTGAAAAATAGGCTATCGGGGTCGGAATGGGATTCCGAAAGTTGGAACAGGTTTGTAATGTCATTTTGGTTATGTGTGCAAAATTTCAGATCAATCGGAGGTGTTTTGGTTGGTTTCGGCGTCGTTGGCAAAATTTGGAAGTTTCAAAGTTCATAGGTTTCAATTTAATGTAATTTTGGTGTTTTCATGTTGTTTTTGGTTATCGGGGTCAGAATAGGATTCCGAAAGTTGGAACAGATCCGTAATGTCATTTTGGTTATGTGTACAAAATTTCAGATCAATCGGAGGTGTTTTGGTTAGTTTCGGTGTCGTTGGCAAAATTTAGAAGTTTCAAAGTTCATGGGTTTGAATTTGATGTAATTTTGGTGTTTTCATGTTCTTTTTAGTGTTTCGAAGGCTCGACTAAGTTTGAATAATGCTATGGGGTGTGTTAGTATGTTTGGTTGGGTTATTTCGGATGGTTGGCGGAGTTTTGAACTAAGGAAATTGCAGCAAAAGGTTGCTGGTGTTGGCCGCACCTGCGGATGGGTAGCCGCAGGTGCGACGTTGTGGGTGCGAAGGTCCATGCGCAGGTGCGACATTGCGGGTGCGAAGGTCCATGCGCAGGTGCGAAAGGAGGCTAGGCAGGAGGAGTCCGCAGGTGCGAAGAGTTGGCCGCACCTACGAAGCCACAGGTGCGGAGAAAAGATCGCAGGTGCGAGAATTGGTCTGTTAGTGGGATTTTGCAGGTGCACACCTGGGACCGCAGGTGTGATTAAAGGTCCGCAGGTGCGGATTTGCTGTGAAGAACAGTATAAAAGAAAGCCTCCGAGAAATTTTGGTTATCTACCATTGTTGCGTGCGGTTGGAGCTTATTTGAGGGCAATTTGAAGAGAGAATTCGTGGTTCTTCAGTGGAGGTAAGTTCCCGGGTTATTAAAGTTATTTCTATGCTATTTTGTTCGGATTAGGCTTGTAAATTGAAGGATTAAAGTAGAAAAAGTTTGGAAAAATGGGTGGAGGATTGGAAAATTCTTTTGACGATTTGGGTAGGCAATTGTGGTCCGATTGTGGTGTTTTTGGTATGTGTAGAATCTTGGAAGGACGAGGTTTTTAGTGATATAAATTTTATCAAATTCTGAGACGTGGGCTCGAGGCTCGGGTTTGGCCGAATTTTGAGATTTTTGTATAAATTGATAATTTTCGATTGGGTTGTGTTCCTTTAGTATATATTAATGATGTTAAACTGGTTTTGGTTAGATTCGGAGCAATCGAGAACCAATTTTAGGAGCAAGAGCATAGCGGACTAGTATTGTGGCGCGGTAGAGGTAAGTAATGGTTATAAATCTTGTCCCGAGGGTATGAAACCCCAGACTTTATATTTCTCACTGATTTTAGAATGACGCACATGTCGGATGACGAGTATGTGGCGCGCACTGATTTTTGGATTGGACTTGGTCCTCTCCGCGGCAACTTTTGAGTTGCGTATTTTACTCTAAATTATATATTAAATTGTGTTCTAAAGATTATTTCAATATTTGGGCTATAAGCCATGTTTGCGGCCTCGTGGCGACTTTTTTAGACCCCTTGGGGGCTTTTTACTGCTATTTTCCTCACTGTTTATTGATGATTTTACTCAGTCACATTATGCTTACTATTTTCGAAACTCAGCCTGATTTACACTACTTTGAGATTTAAAAATGATGTTTTGGGTCGAGTACCCCGTATTACTGATACGCCCGAGGGGCTTTTGAGAGGATCTGACTTTGTGAGGCCGAGGGCTTGATTATGAGGATATGATTGCCACGAGGTGGCTTGATATTAGCGCTTGGGTTGAAGGAGCCCCTCCGGAGTCTGTACACACCCCCAATGAGCGCAGGTACCTACTGAGTGTTGAGTGCTGAGTGCTGAGTGATGAGTGACGAGTGATGAGTGATTGGGAGGCATGAATGACCGTGAGGTGGCCCAAGGGGCTGATACTGAGTGGTTGTGAGGTGCTGAGTGATGTTCTGCCCGAGGGGTGATTTATGATTCATGTTTTTGCCCGAGGGGATACTTATGATTTATTTCATTTTCATACTAAATTTTTCGGTCTGAAATTGTTGAAAATATACATTTTTCAAAGGATTTTTTCTGAAGTTGGTTTTAAGGCATGATGATTTCATATATCTATGTATATACTGTTGGAAAGAAAGGCTGTGCATATTGTGAATCGATGATACTGATTTTTATGTGTTTTTTTGCCGCTTAGACTTAATTTATTTTCATTACTACTGAGTTGGCGTACTCACATTACTCCCTGTACCCCTGTGTGCAGATTCAGGTGCAGATACCGAGCATTAGCTATCTATCTGTGCGGAGCCGGAGTGCGAGATATAAAGGTAGTTGTTCAGCGTCCGCAACATCTTTGTTTTCCCTTCTTTGTTGTATCTAGCTATTTATTCGGAGGTTTTGTATTATAATAGTATACCTTTTTGGAATATTTCTTTTAGATGCTCATGACATGTTGGCTCTGGGTTTTGGGGTTGATTGAACTGTTTACTGGCCAAATGTATTTAGTAAATTCTTTATATTTTATGAAATGCTTGAAATTGGTTGGGATTTTGAAAGAAACTGTAAATATGTGATTATTGGCTAGCTGAGTTCCATGATAGGCGCCATCACGGTCGGTTTAGGATTGGGGTAGTGACAGTTTGGTATCAGAGCCTAGGTTACATAGGACTCAACGGTCATGAGCAGGTTTAGCAGAGTCTTGTGGATCGGTATGGAGACGTCTGTACTTATCTTTGAGAGGCTGCAGAACTCTTAGGAAACATTTCTATCTTTCTTGAACTCTTTTGTACTAATCTATTGATTCTTGAAATTTAAACTTACGTTGTTTCATTCTCTCACAGATGGTGAGGACACGCAATACCGATCAGGGTGACCAGGCACCAGCTAAACCAGCAAGAGGTCGAGGTTACGGTCGAGGCTGTGGTAGAGGTAGGGGCCAGCCCGCGCAGTAGCCGGGACAGTACCATAGGATCCCCTTATCGTTCAGGATCAAGTTTCCGCCGATGGTACTCCAGCGGGACAGGCTCAGGCACCGGCAGTGCCTATTGTTATTCCGGGTCTTCAAGAGACCCTGTCTCAGATATTGACTGTGTGCACTAGTTTGGCTCAGGCAGTCGCTATGTCTTCTACTGCCACTGCAGCTCAGGCCGGGGGAGGCAATCAGACTCCAGCTGCCTGGACACCTGAGCAGGATGTACAGGGTATTCAGGCACCAGGAGCAGCCCCAGCTCAGCCGGTTGCTCCGGTCTAGGATTATGTGGTCCCTGCTATGCCTGAGGATGAGCAGCGCAGGTTGGAGAGGTTCAGCAAACTTCAGCCTCCGACTTTCAGCGATATAGAGGGCGAGGATGCCCAAGGGTTTCTAGATAAGTGTTAGAGGATACTACGTATTGTGGGTATTTTGGAGACCAGTGGGGTCTCATTTGCTACATTTAAGTTTGCGGGTGTTGCTTTTACTTGGTGAGAGTCATTCGAGAGGCGTAGGCCGAATAGTTCAGCACCTCTCATATGGAAGCAGTTCTCCACGATCTTTTTCGAGAAGTATGTTCCTCAGTCCCACAGAGAGGAGCAGCGCAGGCAGTTTGAGCAGCTGCGCCAGCAGAGTTATCAGTTACTCAGTACGAGATGAGGTTTTCCGAGTTGTCTAGGCATGCTTCTGAGGTTGTCCCTACTGATAGGGAGAGGGTGAGGAGGTTTGTAGATGGTCTTACTTATCAGCTCTGGCTATTTATGACTCGGGAGAGAGTATCAGATGCTTCATTCGATCAGGTTGTTGACATAGCTCGATATATGAGTCGGTTCGCTGCCAGGAGCGGGAGGAGGGGGAGGCCAAGCGGCCTCGTGGATCGGGCAGTGCTAGTGGTGCTCCCTTCAGGGGGCAGTTTTAGCATGGTAGGGGCCATTCATTCAGGCCTCCTCAGTCAGTCCGCCCAGCGTATAGAGGTGCATCTTCGGGGCATGGTCCCCGTGGTTCTCAGCAAGGACATACTTCATTTGGTGCCCTCCCAGCTCAGAGTGCAGCTCGAGCACCACCAGTTCAGAGTTCTCCTCTGCATGAGTCTTCCAGTGGTCGTTCTGGTGCCAGGGGTTTCTATCAGTCCCCGCCTCCAGCTCCAGGGATTTGTTTTGAGTGTGGAGAGTTCGGGCACATGTGGAGGCAGTGTCCTTGTTGCTCGGTGGTTCTTCTCATCAAAGGGGCCAGCCCTCGACTTTAGCTCCAGTTACTTCACCACCTGCCCAGGCAGCCAGGGGTGGTAGTCAGTCAGCCATAGGCCGCCCTAGAGGGGGAGGTCAAGCAGGGGGAGGTCAGGCCCGCATGTATGCGTTTCCATCCACGCCAGATGCTATGGCCTTAGATGCCGTGATCGAAAGTATTGTCTCAGTCTGTTGCCGAGATGCTTTGGCTTTATTTGACCCTGGTTCTACATATTACTATGTTTTTTCATATTTTGCCCGTTTTCTGGATATGCCCCGTGAGTCTCTAGTCACCTCTGTTCATGTGTCGACTCCGGTGGGTGATACTGTTGTTTTGAACCGTATGTATCGGTCGTGCATGATATCTATTGGGGGTCTGGAGACCCGAGTGGACCTACTGTTACTCAGCATGGTCGATTTTGATGTGATATTGGGCATGGATTGGTTATCTCCGTGTCATGTTGTTCTTGATTGTCACGCTAAGACTGTGACCTTAGCTATGCCAGGATGTCCGAGGGTTGAGTGGGGAGGTTTTTCTGAGTATATGCCTAGCAGTTTGATTTCCTACCTGAAGGCTCAGCGCATGGTTGAGAAAATATGTTTATCTTATCTGGATTTTGTGAGGGATGTCAGTGGTGAGACTCCCGCTATTGATTCGGTTCCTGTGGTCTGTGACTTTCCGGATGTGTTTCCTGCAAACCTGTCAAGTATGCCACCTGACAGAGACATTGATTTTGGTATTGACTTGATGTCAGGCACCCAGCCTATTTCTATTCCACCTTATCGTATGGCACCAGCGGAGCTAAAGGAATTAAAGGAGTAACTTCAGGAACTCTGATAATAAGGGGTTCATTCGGCCTAGTGTGTCACCTTGGGGTGCACCGGTGTTGTTCGTGAAGAAGAAGGATGGGTCCATGCGTATGTGTATTGATTATCGGCAGCTGAACAGAGTTACGATGAAGAACTCTTATCCCTTGCCTCATATAGATGACTTGTTTGATCAGTTTCAGGGTGCCAGGGTATTTTCCAAGATTGACTTGCATTCCGGTTATCATCAGTTTAAGATTCGGGGGCCAGACATCCCGAAGACTCCTTTCAGGACTAGATATGGTCATTATGAGTTCTTGGTTATGTCATTTGGGCTGACTAATGCCCCAGCAACCTTTATACACTTGATGCACAGTGTATTTCGTCCTTATCTGGATTCTTTTGTCATCGTGTTTATTGACGATATCTTGGTGTATTCCCGATCTCGGGAGGATCATGAGCAGCATTTGAGAGTTGTGCTTCAGACCTTGAGAGAGAAGAGATTGTATGCAAAATTTTTGAAGTGTGAATTCTGACTTGATTCAGTAGCATTCTTGGGACACCTGGTGTCCAGTGAGGGTATTCAGGTTGATCCGAAGAAGGTAGAGGCGGTGTAGAGTTGGCCTAGACCGTCTTCAGCTTCTGATATTCGCAGTTTCCTTAGTTTGGTAGGGTACTACCGTCGTTTCGTATAGGGGTTTTATCTATTGCAGCACCTATGACAAGACTGACCCAGAAGGGTGCTCAGTTCAGGTGGACTGAGGAGTGTGAGGAGAACTTCCAGAAGCTCAAGTCAGCTTTGACTACAGCGCTGATATTGATTTTGCATACGGGTTCAGGTTCTTATAAAGTTTACTGTGATGCCTCGAGAGTTGGCCTTGGAGCGGTTCTGATGCAGGACGGTAGGGTGATTGCCTACGCGTCCAGGCAGTTGAAGGTGCACGAGAGGAATTATCCAGTGCACGATCTTGAGCTAGCATCCATTGTTCACGCCTTGAAGATTTGGCGTCACTATTTGTATGGAGTGCATTGTGAGATTGTCATTGATCACTGTAGTTTGCAGCATCTCCTTAAGAAGAAGGATCTCAATTTGCGTCAGAGGATGTGGTTGGAGCTTCTCAAGGATTATGACCTCACTATTTTATATCATCCGGAAAAGGCCAATGTGGTGGCCGATGCGCTGAGTCGCAGAGCAGAGAGTTTGGGGAGTCTAGCCTACCTTCCAGTATTAGAGCGGCCATTAGCCCTTGATGCTCAGGCCTTGGTGGGTCAGTTGGTGAGATTGGATCTATCAGAGACCCCACGGGTATTGGCTTGTGTAGGCTCCAGGTCTTCTCTTTACGATCAGATTAGAGCACGCCAATATGATGATACATATTTGCTTGTTCTTCAGGACAGGGTCCATTGCGGTAATGCCAGGGATGTGGTTATTGGTGATGATGGGGTCATGAGGATGCAGGGCTGGATTTGTGTGCCCAATGTAGATGGGCTTTGAGATTTGATTCTAGCTGAGGCCCATAGTTCGCGGTATTCCATCCATCCGGGTGCCGCAAAGATGTATCAGGATTTGAGGCAGCATTATTGGTGGAGGCGGATGAAGCAAGATATTGTTGAGTTTGTGGCTCGGTGTCTCAACTTTCAGCAGGTCAAGTATGAGCACTAGAGACCAGGTGGATTGCTTCAGAGATTTGATATTCCGGAGTGGAAGTGGGAGCGGATTACCATGGACTTCGTAGTTGGACTCCCACGGACTTCGAGGAGGTTTGATGTTATATGGATTATTGTGGATCGGCTGACCAAGTCTGCGCACTTCATTCCTATTGGTACTACTTATTCTTCGGAGCGGTGAGCTGAGATTTATATTAGGGAGATTGTCCGATTGCATGGGGTCCCAGTTTCTATCATTTCCGACAGAGGTACTCAGTTCACATCTCAGTTTTGGAGAGCCGTACAGAGAGAGTTGGGTACTTAGGTCGATTTGAGCACAATGTTTCATCCTCAGACCGACGGGTAGTCGGAGCGTACCATTCAGATTTTGGAGGATATGTTGCGTGCTTGTGTGATTGACTTTGGTGGTTCATGGGACCAGTTTCTGCCACTAGCGGAGTTTGCATATAATAACAGCTATTAGTCGAGTATCCAAATGGCTCCGTATGAGGCGTTATATGGTAGGAGGTGCAGATCTCTGGTTGATTGGTTTGAGTCAGGTGAGGCTAGGCTATTGGGCACAGGCTTGGTTCAGGATGCGTTGGGTAAGGCAAAGTTGATTCAGGAGCGGCTTCGCACGGTGCAGTCTAGGCAGAAGAGTTATGCGAACCGGAAATTCCGAGAGATGTCTTTCATGGTTAGGGATAATGTGTTGCTGAAGGTGTCGCCCATAAAGGGTGTTATGAGATTCGGGAAGATGGGAAAGCTGAGTCCCAGGTTCATTGAGCCATTTGAGGTGCTTCAGAGGGTTGGGGAGGTGGCTTATAGGCTCGCTATGCCTCCCAGTTTAGCAAGTATTCATCCGGTGTTCCATGTTTCGATGCTCTGGAAATATGTTGGTGACCCGTCTCATGTTTTGGACTTCAGCACGGTTCAACTCGAGGGTAATATGTCATATGCAGTAGAGCCAGTGGCTATTTTGGGTCGACAGGTCAGAAAGCTGAGGTCTAAGGATATAGTTTCAGTGAAGTTTCAGTGGAGAGGGCAGTCGGTGGAGGATTCCACTTGGGAGACTGAGCGGTAGATGCGGGACAGATATCCTCACTTATTCGAGACTCCAGGTATGTTTCTAGATCCGTTCGAGGATGAATGTTTGTTTAAGAGGAGGAGAATGTAACGAGCCGGCCAGTCGTTCCGTGAGATTTACCATGTTTCCCCAATTTATTCTTTATCATATATTGCTTAGCCTTTTTATGTTGTGTTGGGTCAGTTGGTTTGGGTTCGGAGTGGTCATGGTGAGAATTGAGGCATTTAGTCTCTTAAAGTAGCCTAATAGTTGAAAAAATCAACGGAGAGTTGACTTATTGGTGAACAACCTCGGAATGCAGATTTTATGGCTTGGATAGATTCGTTAGGTGATTTGGGTCTTAGGATTGTGTTCGGAATGGAGTTGTGATGTCCGGTGTAGAAATAGGCTTGAATTGACGAACGTTAGTTTTTGGCGATTTCCGGTCGGCAGTGGAAAATAGGCTATCGGAGTCGGAATGGGATTCCGGAAGTTGGAACAGGTTCGTAATGTCATTTTGGTTATGTGTGCAAAATTTCAGGTCAATCGGAGGTGTTTTGGTTAGTTTCGGCATTGTGGAAAATTTGGAAGTTTCAAAGTTCATTAATTTGAATTTGATGTAATTTTTGTGTTTTTATGTTGTTTTTGGTGTTTTGAAGGCTCGACTAAGTTTGAATAATGCTATGGGGTGTATTGGTATGTTTGGTTGGGGCCCTGAGGGGCTCGGGATTTATTTCGGATGGTCGGCGGAGTTTTGAACTTAGGAAATTGCAGCAAAAAGCTGCTGGTGTAAGTTTCTGGTGTTGGCCGCACCTGCGGATGGGTAGCCGCAGGTGCGACGCCGCGGGTGAGCAGGTGAGAAAGGAGGCCAGGCAGGAGGAGTCCGCAGGTGCGAAGAGTTGTCCGCACCTGCGAAGCCGCAAGTGTGGAGAAAAGATCGTAGGTGCGATAATTGGTCCGTTAGTGGGATTTCGCAGGTGCGCACCTGGGACCGCAGGTGCGGGTCCGCAGGTTCGATTAAAGGTCCGTAGGTGCGATTAAAGGTCCGCAGGTGCGGATTTGCTGTGCAGAACAGTATAAAAGAAAGCCTCCGTGAAATTTTGGTCATTCTACCATTGTTGCATGCGGTTGGAGCTTATTTGAGGGCAATTTGAAGAGAGAATTTGTGGGTGTTCAGTGGAGGTAACTTCCCCGATTATTAAATTCATTTCTATGCTATTATGTTCGGATTAGGCTTGTAAATTGAAGGACTAAAGTAGAAAAAGTTTGGAAAAATGGGTGGAGGATTGGAAAATTCTTTTGGCAATTTGGGTAGGCAATTGTGGCCCGATTATGGTGTTTTTGGTATGTGTAGAATCGTGGGAGGATGAGGTTTCTAGTGATGTAAATTTTATCGAATTTCGAGACGTGGGCTCGGGGCTCGGGTTTGGCCGAATTTCGAGATTTTTGTATAAATTGATAGTTTTCGATTGGGTTGTGTTCCTTTATTATATATTAATGATGTTAAACTGGTTTTGGTTAGACTCGGAGCAATCGGGAGCCAATTTGAGGGGCAAGAGCATAGTGGACTAGTATTGTGGCCCGGTAGAGGTAAGTAATGGTTATAAATCTTGTCCTGAGGGTATGAAACCCCGGACTTCATATTTCTCACTGATTTTAGAATGGCGCACATGTCGGATGACGAGTATGTGGCGTGCACCGATTTTTTTATTGAACTTGATCCTCTCCGCGGCAACTATTGAGTTGTGTATTTTACTCTAAATCATAAGTTAAATTGTGTTCTAAAGATTATTTCAATATTTGGGCTATAAGCCATCTTTGGGGCCTCGTACCGACTTATTTAGACCCCTTGGGGGCTTTTTACTGTTATTTTCCTCACTGTTTATTAATGATTTCACTCAGTCACATTGTTCCTGCCNTGAAGGAGTCCCTCCGGAGTCTGTACACACCCCCAGTGAGCGCAGGTACCTACTGAGTGTTGAGTGCTGAGTGCCGAGTGATGAGTGATTGGGAGGCATGAGTGACCGTGAGGTTGCCCGAGGGGTGATTTATGATTCATGTTTTTTCCCGAGGGGCTGCTTATGATTTATTTCATTTTCATACTAAATCTTTCGGTCTGAAATTGTTGAAAATATACATTTTTCGAAGGATTTTTCTGAAGTTGGTTTTAAGGCATGATGATTTCAGATATCTATGTATATACTGTTGGAAAGAAAGGCTGTGCATATTGTGAATCGATGATACTGATTTTTATGTGTTTTCTTGCCGCTTAGACTTGATTTATTTTCATTACTACTGAGTTAGCGTACTCACATTACTCCCTGCACCCCTGTGTGCAGATTCAGGTTCAGATACCGAGCATTAACTATCTATTCCATGCGGAGCCGGAGTGCGGGATATAGAGGTAGTTGTTCAGCGTCCGCATCATCTCTATTTTCCCTTCTTTGTTGTATCTAGCTATTTATTCGGAGGTTTTGTATTATAATAGTATACCTTTTTGGAATATTTCTCTTAGATGCTCATGACATGTTGGCTCCGGGTTTTGGGGTTGGTTGAACTGTTTATTGGCCTAATGTATTTAGTAAATTCTGTATATTTTATGAAATACTTGAAATTGGTTGGGATTTTGAAAGAAACTGTAAATATGTGATTATTGGCTAGCCTCGTTCCACGATAGGCGCCATCACGGCCGGTTTAGGATTGGGGTCGTGACAATAAAATAAATAAAAAAAATAGTTTTCTAACATTATAATAAATTAATTGAGTACAGTTTTCAAGCATATATGATGGATATATGAAACATACTTATATCTTAAAAAATTATTTTTATATTACATATATAAAATATATATTTTTAAATCTTTTATTCTTTATCATTCTCAATTGTTTACAAATATTTTTGAGTTTTTATTTTTATTAACAAAATTATTGATACGAGTAAATTATTCAAATTAAAATTTATTTTTCTCAATTATTTTATTATTTCAATATTATATATGATATTCTTTATATTGTTTTACTTTATATATTGTAGTGACCCGGTCGGTCGTTTTGAGTGTTTTAGCCCCATTCCCCTATTTATTGCCTCCTTTATGCTATATTGTAGTTATGTGACTTGCTGGGGTGGTTTGTTTGCGTTTCGGATAAGTTTCGGAGTGGTTGAGACACATAGTCCCAAAGTTGGAAGCTTAAGTTGAAAGACTTGACCAGAGTTTAACTTTTGTGTAGACAACTCTGGAATGAAGTTTTGATAGTTCTGATAACTTGTGTGCAAAATTTGATGTCAATCAGAGTTGATTTGGTATGAATTGGTGTTAGTTTTGGAAGTTGAATGTTCATGGATTCAATAGGTTTTTAAATGTGATTCCATTCATAGATTTGATGTTGTTTGATGTGATTTTTGGCCTTGAGTAGGTTCGTTATGTGTTTTGGAACTTGATAGTATGTTCGGACGGGGGCCCGGGTGTGGTTTGAGGCATCCTGAGTTGGATATTCACGGAAAAAGGCTTAGTAGTGGATTGAGTTAACTTTTTGAGGTAAGTATCTTGCCTAACTTTGTGTGGGGGAACTACCCCTTAGGATTTTGGTTAATTGTGTTATTTGTGATATGTGGCCGTTTACGCAAGGTGACAGGTGGGTACACATGCTATATATGGTATTTGACCGGTTTAGACTATTTGGACTCTTTTCATGCCTTAATTTGAATTGTTATAGCATGTTATATTTCATTGTTAGTCTAACCTTTCATGTATTAATCTACCCTCACATGCTTTATTTAACATTATTAACAATTGTTCCACCTTTTACTTGTTATTTGCTCTTATATGTTTTAGTTGAAGTTATTGTCTTCCTTATTGTCTTGTTACTTCTTTAATTGTTGAATAATTTACTTGAAGTTGTTGATTTCATGGAATATCTTCTTGTTCAATTATTGGTATTGAAGTTGTAAAAGTCGTGATCACATTGAGGCAAGGTTGTCAATTGTTGAAATACCATTCTTGTTGAGTTATTCACTTTCATTTTGTTATTGCTGAGATTCTTGTACACATTGTGGTGGAACCATGAGCTATTTTTTATGAAAATATTAATATTGTTGATTCTGTTTCCAAGTTGTGACATTCGGCACTTGATGTGCGAGTTGTGATATGTTGTGATATTGATACGCATGGAATGGTATAAGACTAGGGGTTGATATGCATGCAGTGAGATAAGATAGGCTTGATACGCGTGTTGCTAGTAGGGGAATTACTTGAATCACTTGGTGTGATAAAGTGGGCTAAAATGCAGGTAGCTATTTTGAAAAAAATAATTTTCAAAACTAAATATAAAGCTCCCGCTGTGATATAAGGAAAGATTGTGCTTGTGCTTGTGAAATGATATTACGAGGCGTTACCTCGGTTGTGATTCTTGTTGTTATATCTCATTTACCTCACTTTTTTTTGTCGACATTGTTTTCTTGATGTTCTTATTATGTGTTTCTTCCTTGTTGCGTTTATTGCTCTAAATTCAGTTGTAGCTTATCTTGTTGTATTTCTTTTTTGCCTTATTTTCCTTCTTTCCATTATTAGACTGTACTACATTGTTCAACTTCTATTTCTTATCCTTGTAGGTATTATTGACCTATCCTCTTCACTACTCTACTGAGGTTAGTCTTGATACTTACTGGGTACCATTATGGTATACTCATACTACTCTTCCGCATATTTCTGTATAGATCCAGGTACCCCGACCCAGGCTAGGAACCAGTGAGTAGAGCATTCAGTTTGAAGACCTCAAGTGTTACATTTTGCATTTTTGTACGTTAAAGTTTCGTTGTAAGTTAATCAACATAGACTCGGGAATGAGATTATTTTTAGGATTATAAGTATTACGCTATTTCAAACAAGTGATAAGTAAATTTGTGAAGGTGAGAGGGTAAGCAAATCGAAGAAGATGAGTTTTGTCAAAGTTTGACATTTTGAGATAAAATATGGTCCAAGCTATAATACCCCGTATTTATGGACTAGTGCATACAAGTTACCACATGACCATGATAGTAAGATGTATAAAGTGTGTTAAAAGTGAGTAGTATATTAAGTAATTTGAGATAATTCTTAATTATATGGGTAAGTGGTATCAGAGCAGGTCGTGTCCTACAGAGTCTACAAAACCTTTGCTAGTAGAGCCTCACTTATGGGTGTGTTGCGCGCCACATTTATAATTGAGAGGCTATAGGGCATTTAGGAAATTTTACCCTTCTTTTTTTCCAGATTGTGCCATAAAGTTGAGTCATAAGAAGTCAGTATGAAGCTTTTACCAGATTTTGTATGCACCAGAGATTCAGGTATCACAGCAGAGCTTTAAGGGGTGGATGTAATTTCCACCTACGTGGAAAGAAGGTTATGAAATAAACAAAAGATACGATGCGAGATTGAAAGGTAAGTAAGGTAAAGGTGAAGAAGATACGAGATACTCAAGTACAAAAGGTTGCGAACATTCCAGACTTCAGACAGAGGTTCATTTTGTACAGTATGTTAGAGGCCTTGATGTCCCATATGTATTAATGTTTTAAGAACGATGGTTCATTGATACAATGTTTGCCCACTTATAGTTATACTTTACGAGTTGTTGCCATGTTGGCCCATGATAGTTACAAAAAAAAAAGAGTTACAGAGTGGTTCGCTCGGGCCAGTACGACACGGGTGCCAGACACGCCTCCCCAGGTTTGGGGCGTGACAAAGTGGTATCAAAGCCAGGTTTGTCCTAGGGTTGTCTAATGACCGTGTCTAGTAGATTCTTGTTTATGAGTGTGCTGTGCACCACACTTATAGATAGGAGGCTACATGACATATAGGATGTTATCCTCCCTTCTTATCTTAGATCGTGCGATATAAGAATTCATGTTCCTAATGATATGTTATGTTTTAAGCGATGCCTCCGAAGACTACAGCCGCCCAGAAGGGCAAGTCCATGGCTGGTGAGACTAGTAGTCGAGCGCCACCAGTTACTAGGGCTCGGGGAGAGTCTCATAGTGAGATTCCATCTTGGACTTCACATACCCCGCCCTCTCCAAAAGAGCTCCGAGAGGCACCGGCTCCAGCGCCTGCCCCTGTACGTCTAGATACTCAGCCAATATACATTCCTCCCTATAGAATGGCACCTGTAGAGCTTAGAGAGTTGAAGGAAAAACTAAGGGGCTTACTTGAAAAAGGATTTATCACACCTAGTACATCATCGTGGGGAGCACCTGTGTAATTTGTGAGGACGAAAGATGGTTCCTTGCAGATGTGTATTGATTATAGACAGTTGAATAAGGTGACGATCAAGAAGAAATACTCACTCCCCAGGATTGATTATTTATTTGATCTGTTTCAAGGTGCCAAGTGTTTCTCGAAGATAGACTTGAGGTCCGAGTACCATCAGGTAAGGGTTAAGGAGAAAGATATTCCAAAAACAGCATTCAGGACCAGATATGGGCATTTTGAGTTTCATGTTATGTCATTCGGTTTGACCAATGCCCCATCAGTATTCATGGATTTGATGAACCGTGTGTTCAGAACCTTTTTAGATCTATTCATAATTGTATTTATTAATGATATATTGGTGTAGTCTCATTCAGAGAGTGAGCATGTAGATCATTTGCGTATTATGCTCAGAGTTGTACAAAAAGGAAAGTTTTATGCAAAATTCTCTAAATGTGAATTATGGTTGAACTTTGTAGCTTTCCTTGGGCATATTATTTTGGGTGAGGATATCCGGGTTGATACACAAAAGATTGAGGCAGTAAAGACTTGGCCTAGACCCACGACACCGACGGAGGTTCGTTGCTTTCTCGGTTTGGCAGGTTATTATAGGAGATTTGTAGAGGGATTTTCTTCTCTTTCGACACCATTGACAAAGTTGACTCAGAAGGGAGATAAGTTTCAGTGGACTAATGTGTGCGAATGGAGTTTCCAGGCATTGAAGGATAGACTAACTTCAGCACCGGTTCTAACACTCCCAGAGGGAACCGATGGTTATGCTATATATTGTGACGCTTGGATTGGGTTGTGTACTGATGCAACATTGTAAGGTTGTAGCTTATGCTTCTAGAAACTAAGAAAGCACGAGAAAAATTACCCGACCCACGATTTAGAGTTAGCCGCGGTGATTCATGCACTAAAGATGTGGAGGCACTACTTGTATGGAATTCATGTTGATATCTATACGGATCATAAGTGCCTCCAGTAGATCTTTAAGCAAAAGGAATTGAATTTACGCCAAATGAGATGGTTGGAGCTACTTAAAGACTATGACGTTGATATTTTATACCATCCGATAAAGGAGAATGTAGTAGCTGACGCCCTCAGCCGTAGATCTATGGGTAGCCTGTCATATTTACAGCCAGATAAGAGGGAAATAGCCCGTAGATTTATCATTTAGCTAGTCTTGGAGTTCGATTAATGGATTCAGGTGATACCGGAATTACTATTCGGGACACGACAACATCCTCTTTAGTAACTAATGTGAATTAACGTCAATATAAGGATCTTGTGTTAGCTCATTATAGAGATACAACCCCTCTGAAGGAGAAGACACCATTTGAAATTACATGAGATGGGGTCCTCAGATATCGAGGGCGATTATGTGTCCCTAATGTTGCAGGGCTGCACCGGCAGGTTATGGGAGAAACTCACTATTCTTGTCATTCTAACCATCTTGGAGCAACAAAGATGTGTCATGATATCAGGGAAATATATTGGCGGGACAGACTGAAAAAGGATATAGCGGAGTTTGTTGCTTAGTGCCCTAATTGTCAGCATGTTAAGATTGAGCATTAAAAACCCTGATGGATTATTGCAGGCCATAGAGATTTCGTATTGGAAGTGGGAAGTAATCATTATGGATTTCATTGTAGGTTTACCTCGTATCCGACTAAGACATCATAGCCTTAAGGTATGTGTATGAATTCTTGTGTTAGTTATTATCATTGGTCGTGTGAGGCCATTGTCATTATGGATGATTGTGGTCCTATGTGGCATTGAATTATTGTGTTTTCTATAGAAAGGGTTGACAGTAGTACTGTTACAAAGGTGACTCTGCCAAAATTTAATTAGATCACGGGGAGTTAAACATCCGAGGACGAATGTTTCTAAGGGAGAAAGAATGTTACATTTTGCATTTTCGTATGTTAAAGTTTCGTCATAAGTTAATCGATGTAGACTCGGGAATGAGATTATTTTTGAGATTATAAGTATTATTATGCTATTTCAAACAAGTGATAAGTAAATTTGTGAAGGTGAGAGGGTAAGAAAATCGAAGAAGATGAGTTTCGTCGAAGTTTGACATTGTTGAGATAAAATACAGTCCAAGCTATAATACCCTGTATTTATAGACTAGTGTCATAAAAGGTACCACATGAACATGATAGTATGATTCATAAAGTGTGTTAAAAGTGAGTAGTATTTTAAGTAATTTGAGAAAATTCTTAATTATGTAGGTAAGTGGAATCAGAGAAGGTCGTGTCCTAGCGAGTCTTCAAAGCCGTTCCTAGTAGAGTCTCACTTATGGGTGTGTTGTGCCACATTTAAAATTGAGAGGCTATAGGGAATTTAGGAAATGTTACCCTTCTTTTCTTTCCAGATCGTGCGATAAAGTTGAGTCATAAGAAGTTAATATGAAGCTTTTACCAGATTTTGTATGCACCAGAGGTTCAGGTATCACAGTAGAGCTTTAAGGCGTGGATGTAATTTCCACCTATGTGGAAAGGTGATTATGAAAGAAATAGAAGATACAATGCGAGATTGAAAGGTAAGTAAGGTAAAGGTGAAGAAGATACGAGATACTCAAGTACAAAAGTGTGAACATTCCAGACTTCAGATAGAGGTTCATTTTGTATAGTATGTCTGATGCCTTGACGACCCATATGTATTCATGTTTTAAGACCGATGGTTCATTGATACGACTTTTGCCCCCTTATAGTTATATATTATGAGTTGTAGCCATGTTTGCCCATGATAGTTACAAAAAAAAGAGTTACAGAGTGGTTCGCTCGGGCCAGTACGGCACCGGGTGCCAGCCACGCCGCCCCAAGTTTGGAGCGTGACATCAAGGTATACTTGTCGGGCGTTCGCAAGCCACAAAGTCACCCTCTATCCTTGTTTTTATACTTCTTTCCTTAATTATACAATGATGTATTTAGGGATGTTACAGTATATTCATGTAGACCTTGTGACTTAGTCTCACCAGATTTTGGGAGTTATTGTCAGCGGTATTTTTGAGTTCTATTATGATAGCTAGATGGTTACAATTTGAAGTACAATTATTATTTCCATTATTTCTCCATGTATGTTAGGCTTACATATTCTTATAGACTAGGTGCCATCACGACATCCTCCGTAGGGGAATTGGGGTCGTGAAAAGTTGGTATCAAAGCTAGGTTCATAGGTGTTACGAGTCATAAGCAGGTTTAGTAGAGTCTTACAGATCGGTCCGGAGACGTCTGTACTTATCTTGGAGAGGCTACGGAACTATTAGGAAACTTTACTTCTTTTATTCTTTATTGTGCCAATTTGTTAACATCAGAATTTTGATCCTTTGTCTTTCTATTCTTTCACAGATGGCGAGGACATGCACTACTGGATCCAACAATCAGACACCCGCGCCTCCTCCTAGAGTTGCGAGAGGCATGGGGCCAGGGAAGGGGCCGAGGAGGGGAATGTAGCTCTAGAAGATCCACTAGCATCTCCAGTTGGGGGTCAGGAACTCGAGGCGTTTGTGCCACCTCTGCACTTCAAGAGACCCTCGCACAATTCCTAAGCAAGTTCGGCACTCTAGATCAGGCGAGGTTGATTCCACATGCACCAGCCACTTCGCAGGTTGAGGGAGGAGCTTACTTCTGCAGCCCATACTTCAGAGCATCGGTCCATATTTATCAGGTCCCAGAGGTTATGCCAACACAACCTGTTGTTCCAGTTCAGCCCAAGGTTAGGGAAGTGGCATCTAAGGAGGAGCAACTTAGACATGAGAAGTTCAAGAAGTATCATCCTCCTACTTCTAGCGACCTAGCTATAGAGGATGCACATGATTTTATAGAGAAGTGCCACCTTATTTTCCACACAATGGGTATTGTGGAGACGATCGGGGTTGCTTTTACTACATTTTAGTTGTTGCACGACGTATCAATGGCAGTGGGCTTACGAGGAGGGTAGCCTAGACGATGCAACTTCACTCATATGAACTCAGTTTTCAGAGATGTTCTTGAGAGAGTTTGCTCCCCAGAGCCTTTGAGATGCATGGCGCGTGGAGTTTGACAGTGTGAGATTATGCTATCAGGTTCGGTGAGTTGTCCAAACATGCACCGGCCTTGGTTTTTACAGTTAGAGAGTATGTCCGTCGATTCATCGAGGGGCTCAACTATGGTATTAGATTCAACATGGCTCGAGAATTGGAGACATATACCCCATGGTAGAGATCGAAAAGAGATTGGAGGGTATGAGGGGTCGTGAGAGAGAGGACAGGGAGGCCAAGAGGCCTAGAGATTCTGGTGGATATAGTGGTACCCACACCCCAGTTGTAGCTCGTTATGGTAGAGGCTATGTGAGCCATCCAATTCATTTATCACTTTCAGCTTCTAGTGGCGCGTCGGCTACTTCCAAGTCTCAGGTTACCCATTATGCAAAGCCATTTTCTTGTGCACCTCCTGCACTGGATGCTTTCAGTAATCAGTTTAGCCGACCAGGCTACAGCTAATTTCAGCAGCCATGCCCACCGAGAGCTTGCTTTGAGTGTGGTGATACTCGACATATAGTGAGGGACAGCCCAGACTAAGGAGCGGTACACCTCCATAGATTACACAGGCTCCACGTATTCCACAGGGCCCACGGGGTTCTTAGGTCATGGTTGCTAATCCAATTGCCGCTCCACCTGCACAGCCAGCTAGAGGTGGAGGTCAACCAGGTAGGGTTGCCCTAGAGGGGGAGGCCAGGCCAGATGCTATGATTTTTCGAGTAGGACGGAGGCGGTTGCATGAGACATAGTTATCACAGATATTGTTCTAGTTTTTCATTAAGATGCATCAGTCTTATTTGATCTAGGCTCTACTTATTCATATGTGTCATTTTTCTTTGCTCCGTATTTGGATATATCTCGTGAATCTTTGAGTTGTCCTGTATATGTATCCATGCCTATGGGAGATTCTATTATTGTTGATTGTGTGTATCGGTCGTGTTTAGTGGTTATTGGTGGTTTTGAGACCAGAGTTTCTATTGTTACTCAGTATGGTAGATTTTGATGTTATCTTGGGCATGGACTAGTTTTTTCCTTATCATGATATTCTGGATTGTCACGCCAAGACTGTGGTATTGACAATG
This sequence comes from Nicotiana knightiana, assembly GCA_005239525.1. NCBI lineage: Eukaryota > Viridiplantae > Streptophyta > Magnoliopsida > Solanales > Solanaceae > Nicotiana > Nicotiana knightiana. The sequence goes on along the minus strand of ML416939.1, from coordinate 131,152 downwards.
CTAGGTTTTCCGCAGTTAGAGTGGAGGGGTACATTGGATTATATTTCTAGCAGGTTTGTGTCCTTTCTTAAGGCACGACAGTTGGTTGACAAGGGGTGTGATTCATATATAGCCTTTGTGAGAGATGTTAGTGTTGATGCTCTTATTGTTGAGTTAGTTTCGATAGTGAGAGACTTCCCAGATGTATTTCCAGCAGATCTTCCGGGAGTGCCGCCCGATAAGGATATCGATTTTGGTAAATTGACTTATTGTCGGGGCACTCAATCCACCATATCTTATGGCACCGATGGATTTGAAGGATTTAAAGGAGCAGCTACATGAGTTGCTTGATAAAGGCTTCATTCGGCCTAGTGTGTCGCCTTAGGGTGCTCCGATTTTGTTTGTGAAGAAGAATGATGGTTCTATGCGCATATGTATTGATTATTTGGATTTTAACAAAGTTACGGTGAAGAATAGGTATCCATTGCCGCATATTGATGACTTATTTGATCATCTACAAGGTACAGAGTGGTCTCGAAGATTGATTTGCGGTCAGGGTATTATCAACTGAAGATCCGGGATACGGATATCCCGAAGACTGCCTTTAGGACTCTGTATGGTCACTACAAGTTCCTTGTGATGTCATTTGGGCTTACTAACACCTCAGTAGCATTTATGCACCTGTTGAACCGTGTATTCCAGCCATATCTTGATTCATTCATCATTAACCCGGCATCATGGTGTATTATCGCAGTCGAGAGGATCATGAGAACCATCTGAGGATCGTGCTCCAGACCCTGAGAGAGAAGAAGTTGTATGCAAAACTCTCAAAATATGAATTATGGCCTGATTTGATGGCCTTTTTGGGTCATATGGTGTCGAGTGAGGGGATTAAGGTAGATTGAAAGAAGATTGAAGTAGTTCAGAGTTGGCCCAGATCATCTAATGTTATTGAGATCTGGAGTTTCCTTGATTTGGCTGGTATTATCATCGTTTTGTATAGGGTTACTTATCCATTGTTGCACCTATGACCAGATTGACCCAGAATTGTGCTCCTTTCAGATGGTCCGGAGTGTGAGGAAAGCTTTCAAAATCTCAAGACTGCTTTGACTACAACCCCAGTATTGGTATTGTCTACGAGTTTGGGGTCTTACACTATGTATTGTAATGTGTCATGTGTTGGCCATTGCACAGTGTTATTGCAAGATGGTAGGGTGATTGCCTACGCGTCTTGGCAATTGAAGGTTCATGAGAATAATTATCATGTCCACGACTTGGAATTGGAAGTTATTCTTCATGCATTAATGATTTGGCGGCACTATTTGTACGGTGTACCATGTGAAGTATATACCGATCACCGGAGTCTCCAACATGTGTTCAAACAGAAAGATCTTAATTTGCGGCAGCGGAGATGGTTAGAGTTGCTCAAGGACTATGATATCACTATTCTATATCATCCCGGTAAGGCCAATATGGTGGCCGATGCCTTGAGTAGAAAGTCAGAGAGTATGGGTAGTTTGGAATATCTACCGGTAGTAGAGAGGCCATTAGCCATTGATGTTTAGGCCTTGGCAAATCAGTTTGTTAGATTGGATGTTTTGGAGCCCATCCAGGTTCTTTCTTGCATGGTCTCTCGGTCTTTTCTATATAATTGCATCAGAGAGCGTCAGTATGACGACCCCCATTTGCTTGTCCTTAAGGAAACGGTACAGCACGACAATGCCAAAGAGGTTTCTATTGGAGATAACATTGTGTTGCGGATGCAGGGCCGGTTATGTGTGCCCGATATCAATGGGTTACGTGAGTTGATTCTTCAGAAGGCCCACAGTTCACGACACTCTATTCATCCGGGTGCCGCTAAGATGCATCAGCATTTGAGGCAACGCAATTGGTGGAGGATAATGAAGAAAGACATAGTGGAGTATGTAACTTGGTGCCTAAATTATCAGCAAGTGAAGTATGAGCATCAGAGGCCAGACGGCTTGCTTCAGAGACTTGAGATTCCCAAGTGGAAATGGGAGAGTCTTACCATGGACTTCGTTTTTGGGCTCCCATGGACTTTGAAGAAATTTGACACTGTATGGGTGATTGTGGATAGGTTGACCAAGCCAAATCATTTCATTCCGGTGGTGACTACCTATTCTTCCAAGAAACTGGCTCAGATCTATATCCACGATATTGTTCGACTTCATGGCGTGTCGATATCCATCATCTCTTACCGAGATATGCAGTTTACATTGGACTTCTGGAGGTCTAGGTACACGGGTTGAGTTGAGTACAATATTTCACCCCTAGATGGACGGAAAATCCGAGCACCATTCAGATATTAGAGGATATGCTTCGTGCCTGTATTATAGATTTTGGGGGTTCTTAGGATCGGTTCTTGCTACTTGCGGAGTTCGCCTACAATAGCAGATACAAATTGAGTATTCAAATGGCTCCTTATGAGGCCCTATATGGGAGACGATGTCGTTCTCCATTTGGTTGGTTTGAGCCTAGTGAGGCTAAATTGTTGGGCACAGATTTGGTTGAGATTCCTTGGAGAAGGTCAGGTTGATCCATGATCGGATTCGTATAGCACAGTCTAGATAGAAGAGCTATGTCGATCGAAGAGTTTATGATGTTGTATTCATGGTTGGAGAAAGAGTTTTGCTCCGAGTTTCACCCATGAATGGTGTGATGAGGATCGGGAAGAAGGGAAAGTTGAGCCCTAGGTACATCAATCCTTTTGAAATCCTTGAGAGAGTGGGAGAGGTGGCATATCCTAGCTTATCTACAGTTTACTCGATGTTCCATATTTCCATGCCTCGGAAGTATCACGGTGATCCTTGGACATGCATCTCTGAAAGTTGAGGTCAAAGTACATTGCTTCAGTAAAGGTTCACTGGAGGGGTCAACCAGCCAAGGAAACAAATTGGGAGACAAAGAGAAATATGTGTAGCCGTTATCCTCATCTTTACACCACTTCAGGTATTTCTCTATAGTCGTTCGCGGATGAACGTTTGTCCTAAGAAAGGGAAAATGTAGCGACCCGATCAGTCATTTTGATTATTTTATCCTCGTTCCCCTATTTATTGCCTCTTCTATGCTATATTGTGGTTATGTGACTTGTAGGGGTGGTTGGTTTGGGTTTCAGAAGAATTTTTGAGTGGTTGGGACACTTAGTCCCAAAGTTGGAAGCTTAAGTTGAAAGAGTTTATCAGAGTTTGACTTTTGTGTAGACGACTCTAGATAGGATTTTTGATGGTTCGGATAGCTTCGTATTGTTATTTTGGACTTAGGCATACGACCGGATATTGATGTGGAGGTCCGCAGGTCGTTTTGGCTTGAATAGACGAAGGTTAGAAAGTTTAAGGTTTGGAAGGTTGAGATGTCGAGAAAGGTGAAGGTTTCGCGAGAGTTGACTTAATTGATATCGAGGTCAGATTCCAATTTCGAATGTTGGAATAAGTCCGATGTGTCATCTATGACTTGTGTGCAAAATTTAAGGTCAATCAGAGTTGTTTTGGTATGAATCAGCGTTAATTTTGGATGTTGAATTTTCATGGATTCAATAGGTTTTGAAATGAGGTACAACTCGTAAATTTGATGTTGTTTAATTTGATTTTTGTCCTCGAGTAGGTTCGTTATGTGATTTGGAACTTGATGGTATATTCGGATGGGGTACGGGGGCCCCGAGTGTGATTCGAATTGAATCGGAATCATTTTTGGACTTAGAAGAATTCTGTCCAGCTGAGGTTCTAGTGCAATCGCACCTGCGTACTTTGGACCGCAGGTGCGGCACTGCAAAAGTAGCCTATGAGCTGCAAAAGAGAGGTTTGAGCTGCAAGTTATGACCGTAGGTATGATCATTTCTCCATAGAAGCGGCTGGGCTCCGCAGAAGCGCAAGCGCAGATATGCTCAAAGGTCCGCAAATACAATATTTCTTGGCTTAATGAAAAGTTGCATTTGTCATGGATTTTCTGCAGGTGCGGAGCTGCAGAAGCGACTGCTGGTTCGCATATGCGGAATTATTGGCAGAAAAGGGGCTAAATCGAGGATTACAGTTATTTTTCATCTTTTGAGTTAGAGAGCTCGATTTTGGGCGACTTTGAAAGGGTTTTCCGAGGAATTGATTGGATAAGTGTTTTTAGCTCAGATTTGATTATTATTCATGAATCCTTCATTGTATTTATCATTTATTTAGTGTTTTGAGTTGGAAAATTTGAGAAATTTTTGAAAACTTCCTAGACCATAAATTGAGGATTTGAAGATCGATTTGAGGTCGGAATTGGATAATTTTAGAATGATTGGACTCGTTATTGAATGGGTGTTCAAATTTTTGTAAGTTTGTTCGGGTTTTAAGATGCCACCGGGTTGGCTTTTTGAGTTGACTTTTTGATTTTCTTAAAAGATTGCAACTTTATTATCCGGAATAGTTTCCTATAGTTTGTATTAATGGTATAAAATTATTTTGGCTAGATTTGAACTGTCTAGAGTTGGATATTCGTGAAAAAGGCTTACTAGTGTATTGAGTTAGCTTGTTTGAGGTAATTATATTGCCTATTTGTGTCGGGGAACTACCCCTTAGAATTTGGATTAATTGTATTATTTGTGATATGTGAAAGCTGTGTACGCAATGTGACGAGTGGGTACAAGACCTATATGTGGTATTTGACCGGTTTAGGCTATTTGGACTATTTTCATGCCTTAATTTGAATTGTCATAGCATGTTATATCTTTCATTGTTAGTCTAGCTTTACATATATTAATCCACCCTCACATGAGTTATTTAACCTTGCTAACACTTGTTCCACCTTTTACTTTGTATTTGCTCTTATATATTTTAGTTGAAGTTATTGTCTTCCTTATTATTTTGTTACTTCTTTAATTGTTGAGTTATTTTCTTGAAGTTGTTGATTTCATAGAATATCTTCTTATTGAATTATTGGTGTTGAAGTTATAAAAAACGTGATCACATTGAATCAAGGTTGTCAATTGTTGAAATACAATTCTTGTTGAGCTATTCACTTTCAGTTTGCTATTGTTGAGATTCTTGTACACATTGTGGTTGAATTGTGTGTTATTTGTTGTGAAAATATTGATATTGTTGATTCTTTTGGCAAGTTGTGACATTGGGCACTTGAGGTGCGAGTTGTGATATGCTGTGATATTGATACGCATGTGGTGCTATCAAGCTAGGGTTGATACGCATGAGGTGAGATAAGGTGGGGTTGATATGCATGTTGCTAGTAGGGGAACTACTTGAAGCGACACGATGTGATATGGTAGGCTAAAACGCGGGTAGTTATTTCGGAGAAAATAATTTTCAAAACTAAACTTAAGGCTCCCGCAATGATATAAGGAAAGATTATGATTGTGATTGTAAAATGATATTATGAGGCAGTACCTCAGTTGTGATTCTTGGTTTTATATCTCATTTACCTCACTTGTATTTGTTCGCATTATTTTTGTGATGTTCTTATATGTGTTTCTTCCTTGTTGCTTTTATTGCTCTAAGTTCTGTGTAGCTTATCTTATTGTATTTCTTTATTACCTCATTCCCATTATTAGACTGTACCACACTTGTTCAGCTTCCTTTTCTTATCCTAGTAGGCGTCTTGACCTATCCTCGTCACTATTCTATCGAGGTTAGGCTTGATATTTACTGGGTACCGTTGTTATGTACTCATACTACTCTTATGTACATTATTGTGCAGATCCATGTACCTCGACCCAAGCTAGGCACTAGTGAGTAGCGCATTCAGTTCGGAAACTTCAAGGTATACCTTCCCGACGTTCGCAAACCTCTGAGTCACCCTCTATCCTTGTTTTTCTTAGGGTTAGTCCTTACTTAGACAGTAATGTATAAGGGATGTTACGGTATATTCATGTAAAGCTTATGACTCAGTCTCACCAGATTTTGTCAGTGGCACTGTTGAGTTCTATTATGATAGCTAGATGGTTAAAATTTGAAGTTCTATTATTATTTTCGTTAGTTCTCCATGCATGTTAGGCTTACCTATTCTTAGAGACTAGGTGTTGTCACGATATCCTACATGGGGAATTGGGGTCGTGATATATATAAAATTTATTTGCTCTATAGGTAGGTCCAGAATATAGATTAAAAAATATTATATTATAAAAATTTATTTTAAAATATAAAAAAGACAAAGGTTGATAATAATTTAGAGGGTAAAATAGGTATTTGACTATCAAAAATTCGAGAAATCTAGTTGAGTTGAGTATTATAGGCATAGTTTAGTGTTGTAATAAATGGAAGAAAGATAATTTTAGTGGGTAATTTTGAATAGTGGGATGGCAATTTTAATAATGGGCTCTGAAAAATAGCGATTGAGCTAAGGGATATTTCCCAATTTTCCATTCAAACGAGATGAATTAAGAGGCACCTTAACCATTTATTTGATTGGCTTGGGAGTTCGAATAATAAATAATGAATTTAATAGAGAGAGACTTTTGTATTCTTTATTATTATTATTTTTTTAACAGAAGGTTTTGAATGCAAAAAATCAAATGTAATAAGAAAGAAATCCTTTAGAAAAAACAACAAACAATGAGAAAGTAAATGGATTATTTTTTCGTTGAGTTGATGGTCTATTTGAAATAGTGTCTTTACTTTCATCAGATAAGGTTAAAATATGTGTACATATCATCCTCCCCAAACCTCACTTGTAGAATTTCACTTAGATATGTGTACATAGCATATTGTTGTCGTAATAAGAGAGCAAATAAGCTGATGCATGTATTAGTTTGTCTTTTCATGGGAATAAGTGAAAATGGCCTGCCAAACCTTTAGCAAAGAAGCCAAAAGGTTTCAATAGACATAGAATACAGGAGGATAGGAATACCATGAAATGGCAAGCTAGGCCAGCCACGGGCAAGGGTGCCCAATAATAGCAGGATCAAATGCAACAATCTATTCAACTCCAAGTCAGTGATTATTATAAAAGATCAAAACATGCCAGCAGAAGGGAGTCACGCAAAGGATGATGTGGTTTACCAGGTTAATGTTTCTATAGCAGGCCCATCGGCTACCTCTATTCCTGTTAGCAACTCTTTCCAACACCTTCACCAGTTATCAGAGGATCAAGAAGTTAATGTGACTCAGATTCCTGCGGCTCTTACTTGCTCTCAACCTGAGGGTATCACCTCTGAGGGTTGCCTCCACCCCTCGGGTTAGGACCGATAGAGGCAAAGGTCGTGTGTCAACACCTATTTCTGAAGTTGCAAGCACCCCACCGGCGGCTACAGTCTCAATCCAAGATCCTAGCTCTTGCCACAATGATGGTGCTTTAGCAATCGTTGAATCAAGTCACGTTAAAGGTATCACCATTGGAGTTCACTTATGGGGCCCTGATGTACCTTAGACACCCCCCGGACAGCAAGGGTTCAGTTCTGCTGAGAACACTGATGCACCATTAGTCAGCCCTTTACAGACTATTCATGCCAATGAGTCCACAGAAGGCTTGGGAGACTTCTGATGAGTATGTGGAAGAGGAAGACAATGATTAGATGACTGTGGAATGTAATTCTACTGATGAAGAAGAGTTGATCAAGGCGTTTGCTCCCAAAACCTCCTGGATTGATCTTGATCTAGATGATGCAGTGATCAAACACATGAATGAGCTCATAATGAAAGGAAATTTATCACCAAGAAGAATTGAATCCAACAAATTTACAATTACGAGTCCTCTTACAAGGGCCAAGGTTAAAGCCTCTCAAAGCTGTGCCCAACCCCTAAAACCTCAATTATTGATACAATCATTTGGAATATTAGGGGGTGAAGTCCAAAGGATCTTTTGCAAGACTAAAATTCCTTGTGAAGATGCATAAAATTCAGATTGTTGCAGTCCAAGAACCATTTGTTGATGCTTCTATGATTGAACAGTATGGGAGATCATTGGGCTTGGCCAATTTTTTTACCAATGTCAATGGTAAAATTTGGATATTATGGAGTGCAGCCTTTGATTCTTCTGGCTTAGCTAATGAACAACAACATGTTACAATGAAGTTTTTTCAAACGGGAGGTGACAAAAAAGTTTGGATGACTTTCGTATATGCCAAAAATACTGAGGTCCTGAGGACTTCTCTATGTATCCTGAGATCATGCAACGTTGTTATAGAGGGTCCTTGGTGTATTAGTGGTGACTTCAATGTGATCATGATACCGGAGGATAAGAAAGGGCAGAACTCACATAGAATGGAGAAAAGTTGGGATTTTATTGACTGCATGGATGATTGTGGTATGGTTGATGTCAGTTTCTCTAGTCCAAGATTTACCTGGTGCAATGCTAAGGATAAATAGAATCGAATATGGAAGAGGCTTGATAGAACTTTTATAAACCAGGAGTGGATTGCTAGATATCCCATTATCAGTTTAGAACATTTAACTAACACTGGCTCATAACACACTCCTATGCTAGTCAAGTTCTCTAATTTAGAGTTTGATGGGATTAGATACTTCAACTTTCTTAACTTTTAGTCAGAACACCCAGGATTTCAAGAGATTGTTAAACTCTCATGGGATGCGGACTTCCAGGGAAATATTTTCTGGAGGTTTCAGCAAAAGCTTAAACAATTGAGTAGAAGACTCAGCGTTTGGTCCAAAGAGCAGGTTGGGAATGTATATACACATGTAAAGGATTGGGAAACTAGAATGCAATTACTACAGGAGGAGTACATTAATAACAATAGAGATGATGCAAGATCAGAGTTGCACAAAGCCCAGGCAGAGCACACTAAGTGGTTAAAATGTGAAGAGTTAGTATTAAGACAAAAAAGCTAATATAAAATGGTTATAAGATGGGGACTCAAATAGTAAATACTTTCATGCCATTATTAATGAGCAAAGAAGGAGACTGATAATCAGCAGAATAAAACATCACGAGGGGCAATGGATTGTTTGGGAAAAGGAGATAGGGGTGAAGCTATTCAGCACTTTGAGAAGTTGTTTACATCAGGAGATGAGCCAAACATTCAATTCCTCAATTGTATTGGTCAACTTGTGACACAAGAAGCCAACCAAGTTTTGACAGATTTACCAGGAGAGGAGGAAATCAGAAAAGTTGTATTTGATATGGACCCGAATAGTGCACCTGGTCCAGATTGATTTGGGTGTCACTTTTACCAATGTTGTTGGGATATCACAAAGAAGGACATTGTGGAGGTTGTACAGTCTCTCTTCAATGGGGAAGAACTTACTAAATTCTATACCGGCACTTGTTTGGTACTTATTCCTAAAGTTGATAATCCAGCATCTTTCGCAAATTTAAGACCAATCAGTCTTAGTTATTCCAGCAAGATAATTTCCAGAATTCTTAGCTCTAGATTGCCTCCAATGCTTCCTAAACTTATATTGGAGAATCAAAGTGGATTTGTGCATGGGAGATTGATTGAAGAAAATGTCCTCTTACCTCAAGAGGTTATTTATGGGATCAGAAAACATAACAATAGAGGTAATGTGGTGATTAAGCCAGATATGTCAAAATCCTACGGTAGAGTCAACAACTGGAAGTTCATTCCTGCTATGCTGGGGAAGTTTGATTTCTCCGAAAAATGGATTGACATGGTATGGGGGTTGATGCGAGACTAAATTGCATAGTTTAACATGTGATATACCTTACATTTTATGCGCATTAATGATAAAAATACACTTGTTATGTGCTTAATGGAGTTTATTTCATGTGTAGGTGAAGTGGAGATGGAAACGGAGCTAAAGAGATGCAAATACGTCGAAAGATACGCGAAAGGAGACACCCGGGCGATAGCCGGGCGACAGAGCCAAACACCCTGACCCTACCTGGCGTTAGCCAGGCGTTAGGGCTGAAACGCCAGCCCTACCCTGGCGTTAGCCAGGCGTTTGGGCTGAAACGCCAGCCCTAGCCTGGCGTTAGCCAGGCGTTTGGGTCCAAACGCCAGGGGCTGCCCAGTTCGGCCAAATCCGAGTTTTGACGGGTTTAAGTGTTTTCCAATTGAAATAGAAGTCTCCTACACGGTTAGGGTTCACCGTAAACCTATAAATAGACTCATAAAACACAACTACAAGGGAGAGATCAGGGGGAGATTCGAGATTAGAGTGGATCAAAGGCAAAACATCAATTT
>ML416939.1:75575-120786 GCA_005239525.1 Nicotiana knightiana | reverse complement strand
TAGTTAATCTTTACTTTTAATCTTTAGTATTAGTAATTTAAATAACATCAGGTGACAGCTGAGTAGTATTTTAACAGCTTGCTTGATACGTCAATTCCCTGTGGGATCGACTCTGGGAATAATACCCCAGGATTATATTTGCAACGCCCGTTTAGTCTTCTAAAAGACATAGTTGAGCGTGATCAGGGGTCAATTGCTAATGTTTGGTATTCCATTCTTATAAATAGGACGAGACAAGGCTTCTTCCATTCCTCCAGAGGATTAAAGCAGGGGGATCCCTTATCCCCTGCAAATATTGAAGATCATGAACAACAAGTACAAAGAGGATTGGAAGGTTCAGAAGCTAAAGGAATTGAAGAAAAAATTATTTCGTCGAAAGTCGACAAGTTGAGAATGTTAAAACATGTACTTTTGGGGTGAGACTAGGGTGCTTAACATGATAAGGAGGTTATGTTATTAGTTATGTTAGTCGTATGATAGTCGTGTTTTATGTTTTGAAGTCAAGCGAGTTGTGGAACAAAAGTCGATGAAAGTCATCACCATTTACGTTCATAAGTTTTACTGAAATTTGTGTCAAATGAAACTGTGATTTTCTCCCAATTTACTTAAAATTACGGAGTGTACCATCATCCAAATTTAATATCTATGAGTCTATTTTCTAACGCAATAAACCGTTTGTCAATATGACATCGGAGTAGAGAGAGATATGGTTTTTTGCGAGATTGTGTAGACTGCTAGGTGACAAGTATGTGTGTCACCTACTTGCTTAAATGAGAATACAAAAATGGGAAAGTTCGGGTCGTACAAAGAGACCTTTTAAAGGCCTCTTTCGTTCATATAATACACTGATAAGAGAGCACAATAACCAGACACAATAACCAGACCTAAACCCCTACAAACATCCTCTCAAAAATTGCCCACAAACCCTACTTGATTTTCTCTCCTTTTCAAGTTCTAGTTGGAGGTAAAACCTAGAGTTTGAAGAACCAAGATAGGAGCTGAGTCATTCACCAAATAAGTTAAGTTTACTGCTCTCTTTCATCTGTTTTTTCTGGTGTAGATGTATGAAAAGTTGTTCTATAATTGTAACAACTCACGGGACGGTGATCGGAAGTCGTGAGTTCGAGTTATTCACTTGTAATGGACTGTTTTGTGGATTGTTTTATATTGATGTTGGATTGTGTGTTTTTCTACTATGTATGTAGTTTTGGAGGATAATTGATGTGGAGAAACACCACATAAGTTCAGGGTGGTGGGCTGGTCATTCGTCGTAACATTTTCGGTTTGACACTAATACGGTGGTCATTTTGTGTATAAAGAGATTGGGGTGTGTTGGGATGTTTTATAGTATTTTATGGTGCATATAAGGTGGAAAAATAATGTATATATTTTGTTATTGTTGTGTTCTTATGTTGTTGGTGTTATCTTGAATTTGGAGGAAGTAGGGATTATAGGGAGATGTTGCCCGTTTTAATACAAAATAAACTTGTTGTTCGTTGTGTGATAGTTGTACCTGCCTACTATAGTCGAGCGCCTATGAGTGAGCCTAGAATGACCGAGATATATAGCCTAGTATGGCCGAGCGCCTATGAGCGAGCCTACTACGACCGAGCAGTTACACGTATCGAGCCTTATAAGGACGGATATTTATTTTACTTACTATATTGAGATAGTTGAGTCAGTATCAACAGGTAAGTATATCTCCAGATCATCTTTGACTCCCCGTTATTTTATTATCAGCTCACTTTCAGGTTTTATTTATTTTATTTCCTTACATACTCGGTACATTATTTCATACTGACGTCCCTTTTCTGGGGACGCTGCATTTCATGCGTGCAGGTTCAGATAGACAGACGGGTAGACCTCCTCAGTAGGTGTTTCCCGAGTTCAGCTTGATCGGTAAGCTCTACGTTCTTCGGAGTTGCCAGGTCTAGGTTTTTGTGTACATATTATTTATATATGTATATATGTTATAGGTAGGTCGGGACCTTGTTCCAATCACAGTACATCCATCGGTAGAGCCTTGTAGACATATCATGTCAGTTAGTGCAGTATGTTGGGCTTGTAGGCCTCGTACGTATATTTTGTTGGTTTTTCAGGTGTAGTAGTTATGACGGCCTTGTCGGCCCCGCTTTATATTGATGTTTAGTTTGAGCTAGTTTCCGTTTAGTTTTATATTTTGTTTCACAAATTGTCTTGCAATGTAGCCCTATGGCCAAAGTATGGCCTTATATGTTTAGAATTCCTCAGTCGCATGTTGGTACACTAGGTTAAGTAAGGTGATGGGTGTCGATATCGCCCCCAGGTTCGGGGCATGACATTTAGGATGCCCATTATGTGTTGGCAGGAAGAAAATCTCTCTTTTCTCTGATTTAGTGTCTAATATTGTTAAAAAGAACCAGTCGATGGCATGGTAAATGGCTATCGGTTGGGGGAAGGTCCTTCCTTATTAAACATGTACTACAGTCCCAACTCATTCATCTTTTAGCTGCTATGGAACTTCTTATTTCTACTTTAAAGAAAATAGAGAGTCATTTGGTTAGATTCTACTGGGGGTCAAAGGATAGCAAACAAAAATTTCGTTGGAGCTCATGGGGAAAAATGTGTTATCCAATTGTAGAAGGCAGCACTGGTTTCAGGTCCTTGACATATATTAGTGAAGCTTTGGCTATTAAAAGATGGTGGAGGTTCAAAACATGCAACAATCTATGGGCCAGTTTTTTGAAATCCAAGTACTGCATATTAGATCATCCAGTGAATAAGGCTTGGAGAACAGGGCAATCTCATAGGTGGAAGAAGCTTATGCAGGTGAAGGAGAAATTTGAAGAATTCATCTTATGGAGAATCAACTATGGTAACTCTAGATTATGGTGGGTTAACTGGTCTTGTATGGGAGCCATAGCTCAGATTATACAGCACGATGTTACTCCTAGAGGTCAGCCTATTCAAGATATCATTATTGATGGAAGATGGTGCTTTGATCAATTTAACTTTCTAGAATTCTTGGCAGAGTGTATCCTTAAAATCACCATTGGCGATCCAAGCATTCCTCACTCTCCTATTTGGACCCCAACATCATCTGGTCTCTTCTCTAGTTCCTCGTGTTGGGAACAATTTAGAGAAAAGCATGACATCGACCCTTTTCTAAAAAGAATTTGGCATAAACACATTCTCTTCAAGATATCTTTTCTGGCTTGGAGGCTTTTGAAAGGTAAGTTACCTTTTGATGAAGTCTTACTAAATTTTGGGCTGATTCTTGACTCCAGATGCTCCTGTTGTCGAGTTCCACAAAGTGAAACCATTCGGTACACTTTCTTGAAGGGTGAAATTACAATCACTTTATGGACATCCTTTGGCATCCCATTGGGGATTCAATGGGATTTTTCCTCTATCAATGTATTGCTTGCTACTTGGTGGTCAACATAACCTTTGAATGGAATTCACCAGAAGATTCTTAAAATTACCCAGATTTTTATCTTTGGGAAATTTGGAAGGCTTGGAGTACTTTAAAGTATGGGGCTAAAAGAATTTTTGTTGCTCGATTAAAGCATCAGACCATCTATCATCTAAAATGGGCAATTTCTAAGAAAAATTGTTCGATTGATTGGTCATGGTTGTGGACAAGTTTTTGTGCTCAGGTGCTCCCTGTTGTCCCTAGAATTATTTGCATCATTGTGTATTGGAAGAAACCTCCTTTTGGCTGGGTTACAGTGAATGCAGATGGGAGCAAAAATACGGAGGGTATGTGTGGTACAAGGGGTATTATCAGAGACACTGTAGGGCGCCTAATTTTGGCATTTACACAGGTCGTTGGCATAGGTTGAAGTGACTATGCCGAGGCTAAGACAATATTATTTTGTGTGAGGACATGTATTGCTCATAGCAGCTGAGGTTTATTCTTGAAAGTGACTTTATGGTGATTGAGAACATGATTAATGGGGTTTCAAATGTATCATGTCAGCTGGAGGAAATTGTTCAGGAGAATAAAGCAGCAGGTGACTAGACCAGCAGGGTATCCCCAGTAGATGGAGCCCAGTGTGAGGCCTTGGGCGAGACCCCTACTCAGCCATTACCTACTCCTCCACCACCTAAGGATATTCCTAGGGATACCGCACCTCCAGCTCCCCCTCCACTTCCATCAAATCAAGACATGAGGAGTGCAGTGCATTTGTTGACACAGTTGGTAGCTGCACAGTAACATGCTAGGGCATCAGTTAGTGCAGGATCATCTGAGGGGTCTGGGAGTTCAAGGGTCCGAGAGTTTATTGCTTTGAGTCCCCTAGAGTTCACGGGGACAAATTAGGGAGAGGACTCAGAGGATTTCATATATCAACTTCACAGGATCTTTCAGGTTATTCATGCCACGGAGAAAGAGGCAGTTGAGCTAGCAGCTTTTCGACTATGAGATATAGACGTCCTTTGGTACGAAAGATGGGAGAGGTCCAGGGAATGTGATGCACCTCCAACTATTTGGGAGAATTTTTCAAATGCCTTCCTTGACCAGTACGTACCGCGAGAGAACCGACAGGCTCGAGTCGATCAGTTTATAGCCCTCAAGCAGGGCAATATAAGTGTTCGAGAGTATAGTCTCCATTTTGACTCATTGGCCAGATATGCTCCATCCATAGTTGCTACTATGCGTGATAGGATCTACAGGTTTATAGTAGGGTTAGCTCCAGAGTTGACCAAGGCATGTTCCACCGCTACATTGCAGGATAGTATGGATATCTCCTGGATTCAGGCATTCACCCAGAATATTGAAAGGGGCACGCATCTACAGCAGGGTACAGAGAGGAATGAGCAAGGGCAGCGTAAGAGGATCAGATTTGCCAGGTCTCAGGAGCAATCTCAAGGTAGTTATAGGCCCCAGTACGTTGGAAAACCACCTAGGCCTCCGCCATCTTAGTTACAAGGTTACAGGTATGACCTCTATACTCAGTCAGGACCGGGTGAGAGCTCACGGGCATCGGATTTGCAGCGACAACAAGGTTCAGGGAAGACATGGTCATCTTCACCGTGGTGTGACATCTGTGGTAGAAGACACATGGTCCAATGTCGAGCAGGTACTGATTCTTGTTATACATGTGGGTGTCCGGGGCATATGATGTGAGATTGCCCAAATAGAGATTCTGGGGTATGGTACAACCAACGAGTTCAGCAATAGGATCATCTATGTCTGTGCATCCTTCAGGGTGCAAGTCTTAGTCTTCGGTTGGTAGAGGTCGAGGAATAGGTAGAGGTTCCAGTTCAGGTGGTAATCAGAACCATATTTATGCTTTAGCGGGTCGACAGGACCAGGAGTCTTCACCAGACGTTGTGACAGGTATATTGACTATTTTCTCTCACGGTGCTTATGCCTTGAAAGATCTAGGAGATACTTCATCGTATATTACCCCATTTGTAGCGGGGAAGTTTAGTATGTGCCTGAAATACTAAGTGATTCTTTTCTGGTATCTACACCGATCAGAAAACCAATTATCGCTAGACGGGTTTACCGAGGTTGTATGGTGATAGTTTGTAATCGTTAGAGCTCAGCCGACCTAGTTGAGCTAGAGATGATGGATTTTGATGCCATCATGGGCATGGAATGGTTGGCAGCCTTCTATGCCACAGTTGATTGCCGAGAAAAGGCAGCCAAATTTCATTTTCCGGGTGAGCCAGTCCTTGAATGGGTAGGTAATACAGTGACACACAGAGGTAGGTTTATTTCCTATCTGAAGGTGAGGAAAATGATCTCAATAGGGTGCATTTATCATATTGTGCAAGTTAGAGATGCAGATGATGGGATACCTACACTTTAGTCTATTCCAGTAGTCATAGAGTACACAGACGTGTTTCCAGATGAGCTTCCAGGTATTCCTCCAGAGCGAGAATTTGATTTTAGCATCGATTTACTTCTGGGAACTCAACCAATATCCATCCCTCCGTATAGAATGGCACCTGCCGAGTTGAAGGAGTTGAGGGAGCAGTTAAAATATTTGCTGGAGAAAGGTTTCATCAGGCCCAATACCTCACCTTGGGGTGCACCGGTACTATTTATGCCAAAGAAAGATGGCTCGTTGAGGATGCGTATCGATTATAGGCAGCTGAAAAAGGTAACTATTAAGAATAAGTATCCACTTCCAAGGATCGATGACTTGTTTAATCAGTTGCAGGGGCTAGATGATTTTCAAAGAAAAAATTGAGGTCGGGGTACCACCAGGTCAGAGTTCGGGATAAAGATATTCCAAAGATAGCCTTCAAGACCCGATATGGCCACTTCTTGTTCCTTGTCATGTCCTTCGGGTTGACAAATGCATCCTCCATATTTATGGACTTGATGAATAGCATATTCCGACCATTTTTAGATCTGTTCGTGATAGTATTTATTAGTGATATTCTGGTTTATTCACGTTAAGAGGAGGAGCATGCAGACCACCTGCGAGCGGTACTCCAAACCCTCTACGATCGTAAGTTGAGGCCGTGAAATCCTGGCATAGACCTACCACTCTGATAGAGGTTCGTAGATTTCTAGGCTTACACGGATACTACAGGAGGTTCGTAGAGGGTTTTTCTTCCCTTTCAGCACAATTGACGAAGCTGACTCGGAAAGAAGCTAAGTTTCAGTGGACAGAGGCTTGCGAGCGGAATTTCAAAGAGATTAAGAAAAGGGTGACCTCAACGCCAGTTCTAACACTTCTAGAGGGTCCATAGGATTATGCTGTGTATTATGATGCCTCAGGTGTCGGTTTAGGATATGTCCTGATGCAACATGGAAAGGTAATTGTGTACGCTTCAAGGCAGTTGAGGAAGCATGAGAAAAATTATCCGACCAACGACCTCGAGTTAGCTGCGGTTGTCCATGAACTTAAGATATGGCGGGATTAATTATATGGTGTTCATGTGGATGTGTTTACAGATCATAAAATCCTGCAATATATCTTCAAGCAAAAGGAGTTGAATTTGCGATAGATGCGATGGCTAAAATTATTGAAATATTATGACATTAACATTCTCTACCATCCATGGAAAGCTAATGTTGTAGTTGATGCGTTAATTCGCTGAGCTATGGGTAGCTTAGCACATGTAGAGGATGAGAAAAGAGAACTAGCTAGAGAGATTTATCAATTGGCTTGTTTGGGGGGTTCGGTTAGTAGATTCTGACGATGGTGGAGTTGTACTCGAAAACACTGCAAAATGATCTCTCATAGCTACAGTAAAGGAGAGGCAGTACGAGGACCCAGAGTTGGTCGAGTTGAGAGAGCGAGTTCCACAGTAGAAAAATTCGTGGTTAGAGCTCAAGGAAGATGGGGTTCTCAGATACAGGGGCCATCTGTGTGTCTCAGATGTAGCAGGGCTACCAGACAGGATTATGTCAGAGGCACATTATTTGTGGTACTCCATTCATCCTGGGTCGACGAAGATGTATCATGACATTAAGGATGTGTACTAGTGGAGTGATATGAAGAAGAACATTACTGAATTTGTCGCCCAGTGTCCTATTTGCCAGTAGATGAAGGTAGAGCACCAGAAGCCTGGAGGGCTAATGAAGGCTATAGAGATCTCGACGTTGAAATGGGAGTCGATAAACATGGACTTTTCACAGGTTTGACTCGTTGTCATCGTAAGTTTGATTCTATATGGGTGATAGTTGATAGGCTCACAAAATCAGCCCATTTCCTACCGCTCAGATCGGTATATACAATCGAAGATTATCCTAAGTTATATATTACGGAGATAGTGTGGTTCCACGGAGTACCAGTATCTATTATATCTGACAGTGGGGCCTAGTTTACAGCATATGTCTAGAGGTCATTTCAGAGAGGTCTCGGGACTCAGGTGAATCTCAGCACAGCTTTTCATCCACAGACTGATGGATAAGCCAAGTGCACCATTTAGACGCTCGAGGATATGTTACGAGCATGTGTGTTAGATTTTTACAGAATTTGGGATGAACATCTACCTCTTATCGAGATTGAATATAATAAGAATTACCACTCCAGTATCCAGATGGCTCTGTACGAGTCTTTGTATGAGCGTAAGTGCAGATCTCCTATAGGGTTGTTTGGTATTGGAGAATCTAGGTTACATGGGCCAGACATGGTTAAGTAGGCCATAGAGAAGGTAAAGCTTATCCGGGAGCGACTGTTAATAGCTCAGAGTCATCAGAAGTCATATTTGCAGTGACTAGACTCAGAGTTCGGGGTTGATGACAAGGTATTCTTAAAGGTGTAGCCTATGAAGGGCGTGATGAGGTTTGGCAAAAAAGGCAAGCTTAGACCACGATATGTTGGGTCTTATAGGATTATTCGAAGAGTGGGCCGTGTAGCTTATGAGTTAGATTTTCCCTCGGAATTGGAGTCTGCCCATCCAGTTTTTCATGTATCGTTGCCACGAATGAGCGTTGGCGATCCTACTCGAGTGGTGACCACTGATGATGTATAGATTATAGAGGACTTATCATACGAGGAAGTTCCAGTTTCCATCCTAGACCCACAAATCCGCAAGCTACGAAATAAAGAGGTAGCCTCCGTGAAGGTCTTATCGAGAAGAAAAAATATAGAAGAGATGGCGTGGGAAGCGGAGGAAAAGATAAAGTCTAAATACCCCCACCTATTTCAAACTGAAGATATGGCTCGAGATGGGATACTTCAGCCTATCTCTATTCAGGCAAGTAGGTCATCAGGTCAGCTCTTATTTTGACTTTTAGTATTTATCATTGACGGCCGTGTGAGGCCAAGTGTTGCTATTTATATACATTGGCCATGTGTGGCATGTATAGTATGTTTTGTAGTTGCGTGCAAGTTAGTTTTAGTCTAGTGTACGGAGGAGAATCTGGCAAAATTTTCCACAGCCTCTAATAGTAAACATTTAAGGACGAATGTTCCCAAGGGGGGAATGATGTTACACCCTATATTTTCGTACGTAAAAGTACATTGTAAGCAAACTAATGTAGGACCAAAAATGAGATCATATTTGAAAGTATATAAATTAAGTTAATCACGTTACCTCAGAGGTAACAAATATTGAATACCATGAACAACAAGTACAAATAAGGTTGGAAGGTTCAGAAGCTAAAGGAATTGAAGAAAACAATGTTTCATCGAAAGCAGACAAGTTGGGAATGTCATAACATGTACTTTTGGCGTGAGAATAGGGTTCTTAGTAGGATAAGGAGGTTATGGTATGAGTTATTTTAGTCGTATTATAGGCATGTGTTAGGTTTTTAAGTCAAGCGAGTTGTGGAACAAAAGTCGATGAAAGTCATCACAAGTTATGTTCATAAGTTTTACTGAAATTTGGGTCAAATGTAACTGCAATTTTATCCCAATATACTTATAGTTACGGGGTGTTCCACCCATAAAATTGAACATCTATGAGTCTATTTTCTAGATCATTAAATCTTTTGTAAATACGAAATTGAAGTACATAGATATATGCATTTTTTGCAAGACTGCGCAGACTGATAGGTAACAAGTAGGTGTGACACCTACTTGCTTAAATGCGAATCCAAAAATGGGCAAGTTCAGGTCGTCCAAAGAGATCTTTTAAGGCCTATTTTGTTCATATAATACACTGATAATAGGGCACAATAACCAGACCTAAACTCCTGCAAACATCCTCCCAAAAATTGTCCACAAACCCTACTTGATTTTCTCTTATTTTCAAGTTATAGTTTGAGGTAAAACCTAGAGTTTGAAGATCCAAGATAGGAGATGAGTTATTTAAAAAATAAGGTAAGTTTACTTCTCTGTTTCATCTATTTTTTGTGCTGGATATGTGTGGAAAGTCGTTCTATACTTGTAAGAACTCACGGGACGGTGATCGGAAGCTGTGAGTTCATGTTATTCACTTGTAGTGAACTGTTTTGTGGATTGTTTTGAGTTGCTGTTGGATTGCATGTTTTGCTACTGTTTATGCATTTTTGGAGGATAAAGGGTGTGGAAAAATACCACATAAATGCAGGGTGGTGTGTTGGTCGTTCATCGTAACATTTTCGGGTCGTTTGACACTAGTACGGTGGTCATTTTTTGTATAACAAGATTGGGGTGTATTGGGCTGTTTTGAAGTATTTTATGTGTATATAAGGTTGAAAATAATGTATATATGTTGTCATTGTTGTGTTCTTGTGTTTTTGGTATTATATTGAATTTGGAGGAAGTAAGAATTATAAGGAAGATGGTGCCCGTTTTAATGCAAAATAAACTTGTCGTTCATTGTGCGATAGTTGTACCTTTCATAACTTAATGATAGCATTATTATCGTTGTTTTAGATTAAGGTGAGAAGAGGTGAGTTCAACTTGGTGATTGGAAAGATTATGATAAGGTATGTTAAGGCCAAACCTTTCTTCATTTTGGCATGATCCCGTAACTACATGAGTTTGATAACAAGGCATAAAGAGAAGTTTGTATTCCTGACTTTATGTACATTTTCCTGGTCTCATAAGTTACATTATTCTCCCTTATCGCATATTTAGTTAAGTATTGTCTTCTTCCAGTCAAGAGAGTAGATATATATATAGTATTACTATATTTTCACTACCATCGAGCTATAATCGGTGGGCATGATCCTATTGGGCAACCTCTGATCAGATGGTAAGTTATATACTGAGCCTAATGTGGCCAAGAGCCTATGAGCGAGACCAAAATGGCCGAGATATATAACCTAGTATGGCCGAGCGCCTATAAGCGAGCCTACTATGGTCGGGAAGTTACACATACCGAGCCTTATAGGATCGGATATTTATTTTACTTACTATATTGAGATAGTAGAGTCAGTATCAGCAGGTAAGAATATCTCCAGATCATCTTTGACTCCCAGTGACTTTTAGTTATTTTATTATCAGTTCAGTTTCAGCTTTCAGTTATTTTATTGCCTTACATACTCGGTACATTATTTTGCACTGACGTCCCTTTTCTGGGGATGCTGCATTTCATGCGTGCAGGTTCAGATAGACAGACGGGTAGACCTCCTCACTAGGTATTGCCCGAGTTCAGTTTGATCGGTAATCTCCACGTCCTTCGGAATTATCGGGTCTAGGGTTTTGTGTACATATTATGTATATATGTATATATGTTATGGGTAGGTCGGGGGCGTATTCCGATCACAGTACATCCATCAATAGAGGCTTGTAGACATATCCTGTCAGTTAGTGTAGTATGTTGGTCTTATAGGCCTCGTATGTATATTTTGTTGGTTTGTCAGTTGTAGTAGTTATGACAGTCTTGTAGGTCCAGCTTTATATTGATGTTTAGTCTGAGCTAGTTTCCGTTCAGTTTTATATTTTGTTTCGCAAATTATCTTGCATTTTGGCCCCATGGCCAAAGTATGACATTATATGTTCAGAGTCCCTCAGTCGCAAGTTGGTACGTTAGGTTAAGTGAGGTGCCGAGTGCCGATCTCGCCCCAAGGTTCGGGGCATGAAATTTAGAATGCCCTTTATATGTTGGCAGGAAGAAAATCTCTTTTTTCTTTGATTTAGTGTCTAAGATTTTTAAAAAAACTAGTGGATGGCATGGTAAATGGCAATCGGTTGGGGGAAGGTCCGTCCTTATTAAGCTTGTACTATAGTCCCAATCCATTGATCTCTTAGATGTTATGGAACTTCTTATTTCTACATTTAAGCAAATAGAGAGGCATTTGGCCAAATTCTACTGGGGGTCAAAGGATGGCAAACAATCATTTTGGCTCATGGGGAAAAATGTGTTATCAAACTGTAGAAGGAGGCACTGGTTTCAAGTCCTTGACGTATTTTAGTGAAGATTTGGCTATCAAAATATGGTGGAGGTTCAAAACATGCAACAATCTATGGGCCAGTTTTTATCCAAGTACTGCATATTAGATCATCCAGTGAACAAGGCTTGGAGAACAGGGCAATCTCATAGGTGGAAGAAGCTTATGCAGGTGAAGGAGAAATCTGAAAAATTCATCATATGGAGGATCAACTCTGGTAACTCTATCTTATGGTGGGTTAACTGGTCTGGTATGGGAGCCATTGCTCAGAATTCAGCACGATGTTACTCCTAGAGGTCATCCTATTCAAGACATCATTGTTGATGGAAGATGGTGCTTTGATCAATTTAACTTTCCTGAATTCTTGGCAGAGCATATCCTTAAATCACCATTGGCGATCCAAGCATTCCTCACTCTCCTATTTGGACCCCAACATCATCTGGTCTCTTCTCTAGTTCCTCGTGTTGGGAACAATTTAGAGAAAAGCATGACATCTACCATTTTCTAAAAAGAATTTGGCATAAACACATTCTCTTCAAGATATCTTTTCTGGCTTGGAGGCTTTTGAAAGGTAAGTTACCTTTTGATGAAGTCTTACTAAATTTTGGGCCGATTCTTGACTCCAAGATGCTCCTGTTGTCGAGTTCCACAAAGTGAAACCATTCGGTACACTTTCTTGAAGGGTGAAATTACAATCACTTTATGGACATCCTTTGGCATCCCATTGGGGATTCAATGGAATTTTTCCTCTATCAATGTATTGCTTGCTACTTGGTGGTCAACAAAACCTTTGAATGGAATTCACCAGAAGATTCTTAAAATTACCCAGATTTTTATCTTTGGGAAATTTGGAAGGCTTGGAGTACTTCAAAGTATGGGGCTAAAAGAATTTTTCTTGCTTGATTAAAGCATCAGACCATCTATCATCTAAAATGGGCAATTTCTAAGAACAATTGTTCGATTGATTGGTCATGGTTGTGGACAAGTTTTTGTGCTCAGGTGCTCCCTGTTGTCCCTAGAATTGTTTGCATAATTGTGTATTGGAAGAAACCTCCTTTTGGTTGGGTTACAGTGAATGCAAATGGGAGCAGAAATGCAGAGGGTATGTTTTGTACAGGGGGTATTATTAGAGACTTTGTAGGGCGCCTAAATTTTGCATTTACACAGGTCGTTGGCATAGGTTGCAGCAACTATGCCGGGGCTAAGGCAGTGTTATTTGATGTTAGGACATGTATTGCTCATAGCAGTTGAGCTTTATTCTTAAAAGTGACTCTATGGTTATTATGAACATGATTAAGGGGGTTTCAAATGTATCCTTTCAGCTGGAGGAAATTGTTCTGGAAAATAGAAGATTATTGCACCGGTATAACAATCCAATTCAGCATTGTTATAGGGAAGCTAATGTTGTGACTGATTTCCTTGCCAAATGGAGTTTTAATGAGGGTGATACACTCATCTCTTCTATATGAAAAATTCCTAGGAGTACAGTTGGTTCATATAGGCTTGACAAAGCTCATATGGAGTCTATAAGGCATAAGAAAAGGAGGAACTTTTTTGATTGATGTGTAAATGCTTTTTTGTATATCTGGTTTCATAAGTTGTAGAAATGGGAAGAACCGGATATATTTGTAGAAGAATTAAGCCTGGCACCAAGCTAGCGTAAGATTGATATGTAATCCCCTCTACACTTTTGTAGTTCTCTGTTTTTGTTTTCTGGATGAAATACAAGGCAAGCACCACCTAACGACATGAATATTATTCTTAAAAAAGTACACAATTAATTTTTTTTTTTGACAAATTTGAAAGAAACACAACATGAACTAAAAATGTAGAATTTCAAAGTAGATATAATCACTCCAACACTGACTAGCCAAAAAATCCAAAATCTGGTGTCACGAGTACCTGAGACTACTAAGAGTGCTACAACCAATATCTGAATGAAAGTACAACTGTTCGAACCAAAATAAACAGTAAACTAGATAAGAAAAGGGGACTCCAGGGACTGCGATCGTAGTGCAGGTCTACCTCAAGTCTCCAGATGTAGATATGATCCGAGCAGAAACTTCACTAGACACCACTGGGACCAACACCAGAATCTACACAAGAAGTGCAGAAGTGTAGTATGAGTACAATTGACCCAATGTACTCCGTAAGTGTCGAGCCTAACCCCGACGAGATAGTGATGAGTCTATGACAAGATACCTACTAAAATCATATATATATATATATATATATATAGCGACAAAGATAACAAGTAGCATTTAAAATAATAACGGGAAGGGAACATGTAAAAAGGGAGTAAGATAAGAACGGTAAGTACAAAATTGCAAAGTAGCCTCTTGCTGAAATAAACAACGATGCAGCCAAATAATTCGCAAATCCAAAAATCAAGTAAAGCAATGAAATCATCAAATGGTACAGCATCACCCTTCGTGCTTTTACTCTCATCCTCACCATGTGATAATATTATGATAACTGAAATGGCACGACATCACCCTTCATGCTTTAATCTTCACATTCGTTCATTCAATGATAACAGTATCTAAATATGCCACGGAAACACCCTTCGTGCTTTTCACTCTTCCTCACCAAGAAACAACAATAATCCAAAGTATCAAGTAAGGTGGGAAACCAATTTCAACTTCAATCGTGGTGTTATGATACGCAAATTCAACTTTCGATATCCCAAAAACTTCAAATTAATCAATAAACATGAAGCAAACGATCAAAGAATAACAATCTAACTAAAGAATAGAAGGCATGGTAAAAGAAGCAACATAGTAATATATCCATTTCCACCTGCATGCTTTGACCCATGACGACGCATGTATACTTGTCACCTTGCATATACATTGTCCCCACTTATAATTCAGATAGAAAATAAACCAACAAGTCCTAATTCCCTCATGTCAAAGTTAAACATGATACTTACCCCACTCTGCAACCAAATCAATCAATCAACTACAGGCTCGCCTTTCAAACAGGCCTCCAAACCAACTAAATCTAGTCAATTATCGATCAAACAATTCAAAATAAGCTTTAGAAACTACCCACGAATGAAAAAAGTTCAATTTTGATCATTTTTGAAAAAGTCAACCCCGGGCTTGCTTGGTCGAAATCTGTGATTCTGGCTAAACCCGATTACGCATTCAACCCCGAGCCCGGTAATGTGATTTATTTCAAAATCTAACCTCAATTTGAGGTTAAGTCTCAATTTTAAAATCCTCAAATTCTACCCAAAATCCTTAATTTCTACCAAGAAATTCAAAGATGTGATGTTAAAAATTCATGAAATGTAATGGGGAATTGATAAAAAAAATGAATTAGAGTTTCTTACCAATGAATTTGGGAAGAAAACATTCTTCAAAAATCGCCTCTAGAGTGTTTGGCATTGAGAAATGGTATAAAATAAGCTAAGTCCAATTTTTACCTCTTTTATCCAGCTATAGGTGTCGCATTTGCGCACACTTATTGCAAATGCGATGCCCGCATATGCAAGACACTGGTCGCAAATGCGAACAGTGCATCAGGTGCACAGATGTCGCAAAATGTGACATTAATCTCACAAATGCGATTATCCCTCCATAGCAAAAGCAGATTAAAGTTTCTAATTTGTGAAGCTGTCTATAGCTTCGAGAGTTTGCAAAAGTGGAGGAATGTTCGCAAATGTAAACTACACCCGGTCCACAAATGCGAGGTTCCCTTTGCAAATGCGATATCCATCCCCCTTGCCCCGTCTCGCAAATACGATCTAGTGACCCTAAATTGGGGGCTCGAGAATGCGAGCCAGACCTCCCAAATGCGAGGTCTGCAACTGAACGCCAGAATTGGAATGTACTTGCAGTTAAAAATCAACCAAACTCCTTTGTAACACATCCAAAACTCACTCGAGCCCCTTGGGCTCCAAAACAAACATGTATACAGGTGTAATAACATCCTATGAACTTGATCGCTGCCTCAAATCATCAAATAACATCAAATAGCAACAATTGATCATCAAAACTCATGATTTTCAACTTTAAAACTCATTTTCACAATTCTTCACATAATACGCCAAAATGTGTTCAGCGTACTCCGGACCCCAATCAAACATGCGTACAAGTCCAAAAGTATCATACTAACCTATCTAAATCGTCAAAACACCAATCCAGGGTCATTTACCCAAAATGTTGACCATGGTCAACTCTAGTCTCATTTTTAACTAAAAAGTTTAGTTCCTTCAAGCAAATAAAAAAATATCAAATGAAGCTATGTGAGGTCTTGAAACACGAAAAATTAAGGGTAGTACTCAAAACTACCTATCGGGTCGTCATATTCTCCACCTCTAAAAGAAAAGTTCACCCTCGAACGGACAAAGAAAAGTACCTGGACTAGTAAAAAAGTGGGGGTATCTACTCCGCATATTGGACTCGAACTCCCACATAGCCTCCTCGATAGGCTAACCTTTGCATTGCAATTTCACAGAAGGAAAACTCTTGGACCTCAACTGACGAACCTGTCGGCCTAGAATAGCCACCGACTCTTCCTCATAAGCTAAATTTCATCAAGTTTCACCATGTTGAAGTCCAAAACATGTGATTTGTCCTCATGGTACTTCCGAAGTATGGACATGTGAAATACCGGATGTCCATCTGCTAAGCTAGGAGGCAATGCAAGCCAATAAGCAACCTCTCCTCTCTCTAGATCTCAAATGGCCCAATAAACCTCGGGCTCAACTTGCCCTTCTTTCCAAACTGAATCATGACCTTCATAGGTGACACTCAGAAGATAACCTTCTCATTCACCATGGAGTCCACATCTCGAACCTTCTGATCTGCATAACTCTTCTGTCTAGAATGGGTTGTATGAAGTCGCTCTTGAATCACCTTAACCTTTTCCAAGGCATCACGGACCAAATTAGTGCTTAAAAATCTAGCCTCGTCGAGCTCAAACCAACCAATCGGAAAATGAAATCACCTCCCATACAAGGCCTCATTCGGAGCCATTTGGATGCTCGACTACAAGTTGTTGTTGTAGGCGAACTTTGCTAGAGGTAAAAACTGATCTCATGAACCTCCAAGATCCATAACACAGGTGTGTAACATGTCCTCCATGATTTGAATATTACACTCGAATTGTCCATCCATCTAAGGATGAAGCATTATACTCAGCTCGACCCACGTGCCCAACACAAGTTGCACGGCTCTCCAAAAATGCAATGCGAACTACGTGCCTCGGTTAGAAATGATAAAACTGGGCATGTCGTGCAAGCGAATAATCTCCCATATGTAAATTTGAGCTAACTGCTATGAAAAATGGGAAGTCATCATCGGATAAAGTGTGCAAACTTAATCCACCGGTCTACAATAACCCATACTGCATCATATTTCCTCAAGGTCCAAGGTAACCCTACCACAAAATCCATAGTGATATGTTGCCACTTCCACTTTGGTATCTCCAATCTCTTAATTAAACCACCTGGTTTCTTATGCTCATACTTCATCTGCTAACAATTCAAACACCGAGAGACATAAGCAACATTATCTTTCTTCATTCTCCGCCACCAATAGTGTTGTTTCAATTTATAGTACATCTTTGTGACATCTGGGTAAATGGAATAACGCGAATTGTGAGCTTCCTCAAGGATAGACTCAACCCATAAACATTTTGAACACAAATCCGGCCTTGAAGCCGCATAACACCATCATCACCAATCACAACCTCCTTAGCACCACCTCACTGCATAGTATCCTTCAACACCAACAAGTGAGGATCATAATAATGGTGAGCCTTAATACGCTCCAACAATGATGAATGTGCCACAACACAAGCAAGAACCCGGCTAGGCTATGAAACATCAAATTTCATAAATCAATTAACCAAAGCCTGAATATCAATAGCTAGTGGTCTCTCCATTACCGGTAAATATGCCAAACTACCTATACTCTCAGCCTTCCTACTCAATGCATCGGCCACTACATTGGCCTTCCCTGGATTATATAATAAGGTGATATCATAGTACTTCCACAACTCTAACCATCTCCATTGTTTCAAATTAAGGTCCTTCTGCTAGAACACGTGTTGGAGACTCCGATGGTCGGTATAGATCTCACATGGAACGCCGTATAGATGGTGCCTCTAAATCTTTAGCGCATGAATAATTACTGCCAACTCTAAATCATGCAAAGGGTAATTCTTCTTATGAACCTCCAAGAGAAGAGAGGAGTAGGAAATCACCCACCATCCTACATCAACATGGCACCAAGTTCAATATGCAATGCATCACAATACACGGTGTAAGATCCCAAACCAGTAGGCAACACCAACACTAGTGTTATAGTCAATGCATTCTTGAGCTTCTGAAATCCCAATGCACATTTGTTGGACCATCTGAAAGGAGCACCCTTCTGGGTCAACTTAGTCAATGGGACTTAGATAGATGAAAACCCCTCCACGAACTGGAGATAATAACCCGCCAAACCCAAGAATCTCCGAATCATTGTAGCTAAAGTAGGTCCCAGTTATGAATTGCCTCAATTTTTTTAGGATCCACCTTAATGCCCTCGAAACATACAACATGGCCAAAAAATGCATCGAGTCCAACCAGAACCCACACTTTGAAAACTTGGCATATAATTGACTATCTTTCAAAGTGTGAAGTATGATCCGGAGATGCTGCTATGCTCCTCTCTACTGCGGGAGTAAACCAAAATATCATCAATGAATGCAATCACAAAGAAATCTAGATATGGCTTAAACACTCGGTTTATAAAATCCATAAAGGTTGTTGGGGCATTAGTCAAGCCGAAAAACATCACCAAAAATCGTAGTGACCATACCAAGTCAGAAAAGTTATCTTAGGGACATATGATGCCCTAATCTTCAATTGATGGTAGCCAGATCTCAAGTCAATCTTGGAAAACACCTTGACACCCTGAAGCTGGTCAAATAGGTTATCAATACTCGACAACATATACTTGTTCTTGATAGTGACTTTGTTCAACTGCCGATAATCTGGGCACATCCTTATCGTTCCATCTTTTTTCTTCACAAACAACACTAGTGAACCCCAAGGCACGACACTAGATCTAATGAATCACTTGTCAAGAAAATCTTGCAACTGCTATTTCAATTCTTTCAACTCAACTGGGGCCATACGGTATGATGGGTTAGAAATGGGTTGAGTGCCCAGAGCCAAGTCAAAGGAGAAGTCGATATCTCTGTCGGGTGGGATCCCCGACAAATTTGTAGAAAACACCTCTGGAAACTCGCACACAACTGGTACCAAATCCATGGAAGGAACCTCTGCACTAGGATCATAGATATAGGATAAATATGCTAGACACCCCTTCTCGACCATGAACTGAGCCTTCATATAAGAAATGAACCTACTAGTGCATCACAAATGTTACAGTCTTGGAGAGACAATACAAGATAGCATGATACGGTGACAACCAGCCCATGACCAAGATAACATAAAGTCCACCATGTTGAGTAAAAGAAGATCTACCCTAATCTCATAACTCCTGATAGAGACTACACACAAACGATAAACATGACCACAATAGAATCTCCCACAAGCGTAGACACATAAACAGGAGTACTCAACGAATCACAAGACAAATCCAAATTTTAACCAAAATAGGATGACACATAAGAACAAGTATAGCTCGCGTAAAATAAAATTGATGCATCTCTATGGAAAACTAGAACAATACCTATGATGACCGGATCAAATGACTGTGCCTCGGGTCTAGATTTAAATGCATAAAAATAGGAGGATCCCCATCATTCTAACCTCGAACTCTCGGACGGCCTATCCCTAGCTGGCCTCCACCTCTAATGGCCTGACCACCACCTCGGGCTATCTGACCCCTGCCCCTAGCTGGCTGAGCGAGCGGTGGAGCAACCGATGCCGAAACTATGGCACTAGTACCCTACTGTGGCATTCTACTCTGTGATCTAGGGAAAAACCTCACGACGTGCCTCAAACTCCATAGGTATAACAAGTCCTCAGCTTCTATGACTGCTGACTCTGAATCTGACCATGTGGACCTGAATAACTACCCTATTAACTCTGAATCGAAGGTGTACTGACCTAAGCTGAAGATGTGTTGTATGCTAGCTGCTCGAGATGTGACCCATAAGAACTACAACTACCTGAATCATCGTGAGATACCTGAAGCGCTGACTGAATTGGCCTAGTAGGATTCCTCTACGAAAAGAACCCCTGCCACTAGATGAGGCACCAGTGAAACCAACAAAGTGATTATGCCTTTTCTCAAATGTTGTCTCTCTACCCTAACCCCGAGTACTCTCAATCCTCCTCGCAATCTCTACAACCCGAGTATAGGCAATATCATCCTTAGTCTCTCTGGCCATCTGTAGCCTGATACCGTAAGTAAGGCCATATATGAATCTCCTCACCCTCTCCTTATCAGTAGGGATCAAGATAATTGTATCGTGAGCTAAATCCACAAATTTGGCCTTGTATTGGGTAACAATCATGCTACCATACTAGAGGCACTCAAACTAGCTGCGGTAGTCCTCTCTCAAAGTAAAAGGGATGAACTTCTCCAATAATAGTTGTGAGAACTGATCTCAAG
Organism: Nicotiana knightiana; assembly: GCA_005239525.1. Taxonomy (NCBI): domain Eukaryota; kingdom Viridiplantae; phylum Streptophyta; class Magnoliopsida; order Solanales; family Solanaceae; genus Nicotiana; species Nicotiana knightiana. The sequence continues at coordinate 100,488 of ML416939.1, read as the reverse complement.
TGGGTGGATCCGAACATGTTGGTCTGCCTCGAACATAGTCCTGCAACCACCTCTTGGCAGTACCGTACATCTGAAATACCGCCAAAATCAACTTCATTGGACTTCACTATAACCATGTTGCACAGTACCTCATGGCAACGGTCTATGGAATCATATTGGTCCTCGGAAGGTGTACCACCAAATCGCATAGTAAATAGCTTAGTGAACTTATCCAACCTCTTCTGCCCCTCAGAAGACATCGCGGGCCTCTCCACGGACTGTGTAGCAATAATTTCCTAGACTACTCCAATTGGAGGAACTGCCGAAGTTTAATTGCCATGAGCTATCTGCTCTGGTGTGTGAGTAGTGGGAGTCTAGTCTCCCCCTATCCCGAGAGATAACTGGTGCCATAGGAAATGTACCGATCTAGGTCATGCTCTCCATAAGGCCCACTAAGCGGACTAGAGCATCTTAAAGTACCAGTGTAGCAATAGCCCCTTCGGGACTGGAGCTAGTCCAAATGGCACGGTCTTAACATGGATTTCCTGTTCCTGCTTGAATTGAGGATCTGCAATAAGTGTTGCTACAGGTGCTCTAGGATGAGATATGCCCTTACCTCTGCCTCTGCCTCTACCCCTGGTAGTGGCAGCAACTTGGGGCTCTGGCTCCTGATCCCCCATGGATGTTTTGCGTGTCCTCACCATCTGTGAGAGAACAAGAATAGAATGATTCAAATTTCAGTGATATAATAAAGTCACACGATGGATTAAGAAACAAGCAAAAATTTTCCTAAAGCCTTATAGCCTCTAGAAGAAAAGTACAGGCGTCTCTGTACCGATCCTCCAGACTCTGCTAAGCTTGATCATGACTCGTGAGTCTGAGGCAACCTAGTTCTCTGATACCAACTTTTCACGATCAAAAATTTCATCCACGGGGACATGATGGCACCTAACATCCACTTGCTAATCAAGCCGATATTATTACACAACTAATCATTTTTTCGGACAAATTGAAATCAAAACAATAAGAACTAAAACTATAGAATTTCAAAGTAGATATAATCACTCCAACACTGACTAGTCATAAAACTCAGAATTTGGTGTCACAAGTACATGAGCATGCTAAAAGTGCTACAACTAATGTCTAAATGTAAGTACAACTGTTCAAAACAAAATAAATAGTAAAACTAGATAAGGAAGGAGACTCTAGGGACTGCAATCTTCGTGCAGGTTTACCTCAAGTCTCTAGATGTATATATGATCCGAGAAAAAACTCCGCTAGACACGCTACCAGAATCTACACAAGAAGTGTAGAAGTGTAGTATGAGTACAACTGACCCGATGTACTTCATAAGTGTCGAGCCTAACTCCGACGAGGCTATGATAATCCACCTACTAAAATCTTTTACAGATAAATATGCATAAAGCGATAGAAATAACAAGTAGAGAATTTAGAATAATAACGGGGAGGGAACATGTAAGAAGGGAGTAGTAAGATGATAACGATAAGTACAAAATCACCAACTAGCCTCTTTCCGAAATAAACAACAATGCAGCCAAATAATTCATAAATCCGAAAATCAAGTAATGCAATGAAATAATCAAATGGCACGGCATCACCTCTATGTTTTTCTCTTATCCTAACCATGTGATAATGATATGATAAATGAAATACCACGGCATCACCCGTCGTACTTTTACTCTCATCCTCACATGATATAATAAATGATAATAAAGCAATCAAGTGCACGGCATCAACCTTCATTCTTTAATCCTCACACTCTCTCATCAAATGATAACAATATGCAAATATGGCACGGAAACACCCTTCGTGATTTTCTCTCTTCCTCATCAAGCAACAAAATCAATCCAAAGTATCAAGCCTGGTGGGAAACCAATTTCAACTTCAATCGTGATGTTCTGATACGGAAATTCAACTTTTGATATCCCAACAAATTTATATTAATCCATAAGCACGAAGTGAACCATCAAATAATAATAATCTAACTAAAGCATAGTAGGCAAAGTAAAAGAAGCAACACGGTATAATATATCAATTTCCACCCGCATATTTTAATCCATGACGACGCATTTAAACTCGTCACCTTGCATATACGTTGTCCCTACACATAATTCACATATAAAATAGGCCAACAAGTCCTAATTCCTTTAAGTCAAAGTTAAACACAACACTTAACCCACTCTGCAACTAAAGAAATCAATCAACCACGGCCTTTCCTTAGGAGCAGGCCTCCAAACAAACCGAATCTAGCCAATTATCGATCAAACAATTCAAAATAAGCTTTAGAAAGTCACCACGAATGAAAAAGGTTTAATTTTGATCATTTTTGAAAAAGTCAACACCGTGCTCGCTTTGTCGTAATCTGAGATTCCGATCAAAACCCAATTACCCATTAACACCCGAGCCCGTTTATATAATTTGTTTCGATCCGACCTCAATTTTAGGTCTAAATCTCAATTTTATAAAATCTCTAAATTCTAACCGAAACCCTAATTTCTATCATGAAATTCAAATATTTGATGTTAAAAACTCATGAAATATAATGGGAAATTGATAGAAAATGAATTAGAGTTTCTTACAAATGAATTTGGGAAGAAAAAGTTCTTCAAATATCGTCTATGGAGTGTTTGGGGTTGAGAAATTGTGTAAAATAAGTTAAGTCTCGTTTTCCCCTTTTTCACCTAGTTGCACGTGTCACATTTGCGAATACTTGTTTGCAAATGCAATGTCTGCATATGCAAGACACTGGTCGCAAATTCGAATAGTGCATCAGGTGCACAGATGTCGCAAATGCGACATTAATCTCTCAAATGTGATTAGCCCTCCATCGCAAATGCGGATAAAAGCTTCGCATTTGCGAAACATTCTATAGCTACTAGAGTTTGCAAAAGTGGAGGAATGTTTGCAAATGTGAACTACATCAAGTCCGAAATTGCGAGGTTCCCTTCACAAATGCGATTCCAGCCCCCATCCCCATTTCGCAAATGCGGTCTAGTGAACGAAAAAATGGAGCTCGCAAATGGGAGATATGCGACTGAACACCAGAATTGGAATGCACCAGCAGTTCAAAAATCAACCAAATTCCTCTGTAACACATCCTAAACTCAACTGGGTCCCTCGGGCTCCAAACCGAACGTGAACACAAGTGTAATAACATAATATAAACTTGCTCGCTACCTCAGATCATCAAAATAACATCAAATAGTAAGAATCGGTCATCAAAACTCATGATTTTAAACTTTAAAACTCATTTTAAAAAATTTTCACATAACGCACTGAAATTCGCGCAGGTCACCCTGGACCCGAACTAAAATTAGGCACAAGTCCAAAAATATTATACGAATCCACCGAAATCGCTAAAATACGAATCAGAGGTTGTTTACCCAAAATGTTGATCGTGGTCAACTCTAACCTCATTTTTAGTCAAAATTTTTATTTTCTTAAATTTTTTACATAAAATTTTTTCGTAAAGCAACACGGACCACGCACGAAATTCAAGAAATATCAAATGAAGCTACGTTAGGTCTCAGAACACGAAAATTAAGTCTAGTACTCAAAATAACCTATCGGGTCATCACAGAATTCAAAAAATTGAGCTTTCAAATTGAGATTTTAAGATTGAACCTACTTGGGTCAGGATAATGAAAATGTAACATAAAACTAAGCTAAACCTTGCTGGATCGCGAAATTTAAAACTTCAGTTCCTGGTTTGAGTTCGAACAGCTGCATATCTATTAGACACCTGAAAATTAAGTGATTCACGTCAGTTTGTTGTTGCTCTCAAGTTATTTTTGTGTTTGCTCATTGAGATGAAAAACTTGAAAAAAATCTCCATGTCATTAAACAAAGCTTCAATCCGAATTTTCATAATTGGATTTGGTTTCGATTGGGTGTTTTGGCAAACAATTTAAAATACTTAAGGAGCTTATATCTTTTCAGGCAATTTGGTGAAGATTTTGAGCGACTCTTTAGTCCTTGATTGAAGGAGGAAAATGAACACGTTGCAAGACCAGATTGTATGTATTTTATAATAAAAATGAAAATAATTTTTGAAAACTATAAAATCAAGTTACAATCGGGTAATATACTTCTTTCTATAGTATATAAGAAAATCTATGCGGTATGCCACTAGAAACACCAGTTAACACCATATATAATTAAAATATTTATTTGATCCTACATATTATTTTATGAATTTGTTTACCCTATATACCTACTTTATAAATTTATTTGATGATGTATACCTACTGTATTCTAAAATAAATACTATATATTTTAAATTAAAATATTGTGATATGTTTATTTTGATAGTGTATTTTAAATTAGAATATTGTAGCATGTTTGATTTAGATATTGTATTCCCAATTAGAAAATTATAAAATGTTTAGCTTGAATATTGTATTTCAAATTAGAAAAGTATTGTATTTTTGGTTTGGATATTGTATTCCAAATTAGAATACTGTAGTATGTTTGGTTTGAAGATTGTATTCCAAGTTACAATATTGTGGTATCTATGATTGAATATTATATTCTAAATTAAAATATTATGGTATATTTACTTTGAATATGTATTCCAAATTAAAATATTATGTTATGTTTAGTTTTGAATATTGTATTTCAAATTAGAATATTATTGTATATTTGGTTTGAATATTATATTCTTCATTAGAATAATATGGTATGTTTGGGTTGGATACTGTATTCCAAATTAGAATATTATGGTATGTTTAGTTTGAATTTTGTATTCCAAATTAGAATATTATAGTATGTTTGGTTTGGATATTGTATTCTTATTAGAATATTATGGTATGTTCGGTTTGGATTGTATTCGAAATTAGAATATTATGGTATGTTTCAGAGTATGTGGGAAGATTTAGAGGTATAGAGTAATTTTAAACTTTGGTATATCATAAAAGTAAGTCTTACAAATGGTTATATTATGAAACTCCCCCTAGTATATATACATAAAAATCCCTTTTTCATGTGGGCTCGATAGCCCAAGCGCACGGCTCGATCTCACACTTTCTCCTTCTTTCCTAAACCTTTAGAGGTTGTTTTGTTGGTGGGATAAACGATAACAATTGCGATATAAAATGCAAGATTATTTTATCCCGCATTTGATTGCATTTTTAATTTAAAAATAATAATCCCGAGATAGTTATACCACAATTATAGTGTTATTATAACACACATTGAGGGTGTGATAAAATACTAAAATGAGAAAAATACTCTTTATATTGGCAAAATTTATCATTTCCACATGGAAAGAAGGACCTCGGATAGATATGGATGATGGAACATGTTACAGAGTTCGATAACCCTTTCTGTTCTGGAACCTCTAACTATTGGAGGAACGAGTATTCGAAAAATAAATGTGTGCACACATAGATCAGTCAATTGTGCCTGGAGATCGTGGACATCGGGTGTTACACTGATGTAGTTACCACAATTGAGGATTTCGCTGCATGCTACCTAATTCCCTAGAATCATTCCCCAAAACGAAGCGGCAATGCGCTCCCATGCTATTATAAAATCCATCCTCCTGCTTCGAGAAGGGGTCAACGAAGAATAGAGATAAAAAAGTATTCAATAGAAAATTATCAGTGACCTTCTTTATTTAACTTTGTCTTCAAGCTTTGCTCAAACATTGCAAAGCTAACTCATATTGTTGCCAATACGACCCATTGAAGCTCATCTTTAATAAGATTTCCCTTATTATTTCTTTTATTTAATTTTTTTAATAATCAGTTTCCACGCTCGAAATATGGATCGAACCAATTGCTTAATTCCCTAGAATACAAATTTAATTATTTTTTTCAAAATCGGATTTTGGGTCAAACAATTTGGTACCCACAGGGGGACCCAGACAATTAAGCTTTCGATCTAAAATTCATTGATGTATTCTCCTTGAAATTTCTATAATCGTCTGTTTAGAATAAATAATCATATTTGGAGTCCACGAATAACTCAATGTAAACGTCATTGTATAGGAGTTGAATGATATGATGGGACTCGAACCCATGATGATCGATCTATCAGATCTGCCCCCCCCCCCTCGTGGTCGAAATGAATCTCCAACTAGATCCAGCAATAGCCACTCTCATGTCCAGGAGATGAAGAAAAAGGTGGACAATTCCATGTCGGAGCAGTAGAAGTTGAACACCCAAATCAGAGAAGCCCTGAAAGTCTGGACCAACAGAGCAACAGTGATGATGCCGACTCCACCTCCAAGAACTGATGTTGTTGACGGGAACCCCATATATAAAACAACAAACATGGCAGTTCGAGATCTTCCCGGGGATGCCAAAGCCGGATGCTCAGGTATGACCTTGAATTCTAAATGAAAAAATACAATTCTAACCCTATAGAGGCAACTTAAGGAGCAAAACGAGAGAATTGAACAAATTTCGGGAGTTCCACTGGTCGTGAAAGGGGTCAATGCGAATAAGTATTCGCAATAGGCATGGAAGCCTAGCGCAGCCCAATTGCCAATCCCAAAGAAGTTCAAGATTCCAAACATTCTAAAGTATGACGGCATTTGGGATCTTCGTGACCACATCATGGCATAGAGGACTTGAATCAAAGGGAACGATCTCAAGAAAGAAGAGAACGGATCGGTGCTAGTTAAAAAGTTTGGAGAAACACTGACGAAAGGAGCCCTAAATTGGTATTCTCACTTACTCGAGCATTCTATTAGTTCTTTCATTGAACTTATAAATGCTTTCATCAAATCTCATTTCGAAGCAAAAAAATGTAGAAGCAGGTGGAAGTTATTTTCAAAATCATAAAGATGAGGAATAAGATGTAATTGTGTCGAAACTTCATCAATCAATTTCAGAGGGAAAGAATGCTACTACCAGAAGTGGAAGACAATAGGGAGGCCATGACTTTCCCTAAGAACTTGAGCCTAAAGAGTTCGGAAGCTCCGAGGAGGCTGAAGGAGAGATTGGGAGAATTTCCTGCAAAAACTTGGAATGAATTCTACCACTGATATAGCATGAAACTCATAATAGAAGAACACATCTTGGTGCTTCCCCGATCCAAAGGAAGAGATGCTACTAGATATTGACCGACGACTAGTCATACCTCATAGACGAGATGAACCTAGACGTCGTTATCCCAGAGCACAACAAGAGCCATATTCCAGACACATGCGGAGAGACATCAATCAGTGGCCCAGACCTTCTCGAGACAAGAAGACTCATGGAAAAAGAGATAAGGTGACCACATGTCGAGCCGGAAAGGACACTAAAACATCCCAAAGTAGTGTCTACCAACTATGACCAAAGCTTGCCCATTACCGCTTCGGTGTGAACGTGATAGAATTAGTAGCATCCCTCAAAGACATGTGAACGGATCCAATCAAGAAGAGCCAGGAATTATGGTGTGAATTCCACAATTACCATGGACACAAGACCTCCGAAAGCAGGCTTATTCACGGAGAAGTTGATCATCTACTTAGACAAGAATACTTGACGAACTTTTCATTAAAAAGGAAAAGTTGTCTTATATGAATAACAGAAGCAATTAGGAGCCACCAAAGGTCTCGACCCCCAAATGAATAGTGAATGTCATCTTTGGAAGAGAAGAAGCAAACAGAATAGCATTTACTACAGCAAAGAAATTCACCAAGTGTCCATTTCCCATGAGAAGCAGACACATAAAACATTGATTGGAGAAAGTACAATATTCAACGACGAGGATGCTGATGGGCTCAATATGCCTCATACCGGCACATTGATAAACACTTTACAAATTTTTGACACTGATATAAGAAGGGTTTTGATTGATCCAGGTTGTTCAACAAATATTGTCCAGTTGAGAGTGATCAAAGAGATGGAGATCACTGGTCAAGTTATCCCTAAGGTAACACCTACTCTCGGGGTTAAGTAATTCTAGTGACATGAACAGGGGAGAAGTGATTTTGACAACCAATACCGAAGGAGTGGTCAAAGACACCCCATTCTAGATGATAGCAGGAGACATAGCTTACAACGCATCCTAGGAAGGCCTTGGATTCATGAGATTGACGTGATTCCCTCAACCTTACATTAAGTGATAAAGTGTCCATCCAAATAGGGAATATAACAAAATTTTGAGGAGAGCAACGGGCATCCAGATAAATCAACACTATAGCAGCAGAAAGGAGAACCCCAAAGAAGAGCCACCTAAATAGAAACTAAAGCAAGATGAATCGTGTGGTACTGATAACACGCTAGAAGAGTTCAAGGCAGGCGACTTTGAATCAGATATCGACGCGTATTAGGACAAAATCTTCAAACCAGAAGAAACTAATGCTACAAAATTAACCACTAAAGAATAAGAAGAAGTAATTCTCTTTGTACATTGTCCAGAAAAGAAGGTTCACAGTGGGTCAAGGATAACCCATTATCAAAAGCATGAGTTGATTGAGTTCTTGCGTTACAATGTTGACTGCTTTACGTGGTCACATACGGATATGACGAGAATTCCTCCAGAAGTGATGACTCACAAGCTTAATGTAGATCCCAATTATTGACCAGTAAAATAGAAGGAGCAAAAGCAGGGGCTGTATCGATACCAAGTCATCACCGATGAGGTAGCTAAGCTGTTGAAGATCAGTTTGATAAGGAGGTCAAATACCCAAAATGGATGGCAAATGTTGTGGTTGTACTGAAAAAGAATGGAGAATAGAGGATGTGTATTGATTATTTGAACCTGAACAAGGTGTGTCCTAAGGATTCCTTTCCATTTCCACATATTGATCAGCTCATATATGCAACGGTTGTTCACAAGCTATTATGTTCTTTTACGCTTACTTTGGATATAATCAGATCTGCATGGACCAAGAACATCAAGAGAAAATTTTCTTCATAACGGAAAAAGAACCTACTTTTATAATGTTATGCAATTAGATTTAAAGAATGCAAGGGCTACCTATTAGAGGCTGGTCAACAAAATGTTCAAAGACCACATTGGAAAGACTATAGAAGTTTATGTCGATGATATGCTCGTTAAGTCCTTATCTTTCTACACTCCGAAAACACAACATGAAGCTAAATCCAGAAAAATGCGTCTCGAATGGCCTTAGGTAAGTTTCTCAGTTTCTTGGTATCTACCAGGGGAATTGAAGTCAGCACGGCGTAAATCAAGGCTACAAAGACATATGAAATATACTGATCAGCAAAAAGAAGGTGCAATGGTTAACCAACCGAATAACAGCTCTAGGGATGGTCATATCCTGATCCTCGGAACGGTGTCACAAATTTTATTGGTTCTTACAAAGAAATGAAACTTTGAATGGCCACTAAAATTTCAGCAAGCATTAAAGGAATTGAAGAATTACTTGACGAACCCAACATTTTTGGCTAAACCACGGGAAGAGGAACGACTGCTGATCTATTTTGCGATATCCAAAGTTGCGGTAATTGTTATATTATTTCGAAAAGACAAAGCTTTGCAATCTCTTATTTATTATGTAAGTAAAACACTGCTAGACACTGAAATCAGGTACCCACACTTGGAGAAGTTAGCATTAACACTCATAGTATTTGTAAGGAAACTAAGACTTTACTTTCAGTGTCATCCTATTTTTGTAGTCACTACTATCCCTTTACGAAATATTTTGCACAAACCAGAGCTCTTAAGGTGGCTCGCCAAGTGGGCAATTGAATTGAGCACTACTGACATTTCATATCAACCCCATTGTGCCATCAAGTCATAAGTCCTCATAGACTTTGTCACTGACTTCAGTACGGGTATACTCCTCAAAGACAAAAAGAAGCGATCATCGCTTTCGAAACGATTACGGTGAACTTGGACCCTCTTTATAGATGGATCATCTAGCGTGAAGGGGTCCGGGCATGGTATATTTCTTATCACACCCACAGGGGAAGCAATAAGATAAGCCATCAAATGTCCCTCTATAACTAACAATGAAGCCGAGTATGAGGTTGTTGCTGCAAGACTTGAATTGGCTTGAGGATTAAGCGAAGATCACATTGAGCTCAAAAGAGATTGTCAGTTGGTGGTGAACCAAGTTCAGGGGACTTATATAGAATGAGATATTCGCATGCAAGTATAACTATCCAAGGTTACGAGACTCTTAATTTATTTCAATGAATAAAAAGCAATGCAAATACCCTAAGAGGAGAATGTTGAAGTCGATGCTTTGGCCAATCTCGGATCTGTTGTCGACATCACTGAGTCCGGGACCAACTGGGTCATACACTTGCTTCATTACTCAATCGACCAAACCTAAAATGAGGTAAGCACTACGAACTTAGTTTGGGATCGGCATAACAAGGGATTCGAGCAGAGCGATATTTCCTCATAAATGGAAACTTGTATCGAAGAATGTTTGGAGCTTCATTGGCTAAGTGCTTGGGACCCGCTGAATAGACTATGTAATGCGGGAAGTTCATGAGGGGTATTGTAGTAACCACTTTAGGATAGATCACTTGTATTAATTCTACTAAGGACCGGGTACTATTGGCTTGGAATGGAAAAGGATGCCGCTAACTTCATCAAGAGATGTGACAAATGCAAGCGGTTTTCCCATCAATTGTACCAGCCGGACGAATTGCTTCACTATGTTATTACCCCATGGCCTTTTTTGAAATGGAAGATAGACGTTGTGGACCCTTTACTACTGGTACCCCGTCAAGTATATTCTTGCTTGTGTTAACTGATTATTTCTCTGAATGGGTGAAAGCAGGCGCATTCTCATAAATTAGGGAAAAAGAAGTTATAGACATCGTGTGGAGGCACACCATCTGCAGATTTGGAGCACCAAAGGGAATTGAGTGTGAAAACGACCCACAATTTATTGAAGCCAAAGTGACTAAATTCTTCGAAGAGTGGCATATTAAAAGAATTACTTCTAGCCCGTATCATCATAAAGAAAATGGACAAGATGAGTCCTCGAATAAGGTCATACTCTAAAATTTAAAAAAGACACTTGAAGATACTAATGGGAGGTGGCCAAAAGAACTGCCCGGAGTTTTATGGGCCTATCGGACGACACCAAAATCAAGTACCAGAGAGACCCCTTTTTCCTTATTGTATGAGTCAGAAGCACTCATCCCAGTTGAGGTAGGAGAACCCGGCTTAAGCTTCACCCATGCTACCGGAGAGTCGAACAACAAAGCTTTAAATGATGCCTTGAACTAAGTGCAAGGACGTATAGAGCAGGTGTTGATACAAATAGTGGCATAAAAGCAAAGGATCGAGAAATACTACAATAAAAAGATGAATCTTTGGTAGTTCAAAGTAGGGGACTATGTGTTATGAAGCGTATTTTCAGCATCTCAAGAACTGAATATTGGAAAACTCAGGCCTAAATGTGAAGGACCCTAGCGAATCACTAAAATAACTGGGAATGGGTTGTACAAGAACAAGGAAATGGATCGAAAGCCCGTGAAGGAAAACTGGAACATGGCACACCTTAAACGCTTGTACTTCTGAAGCACATGCGGTTTTGTTTCTTTTCCTCCTTTCAAGTTTTTAATTATTCTAATTAGCACTAATATTTTTAGATGATAGGTATAAGCCAGTCGGATTCTGATAATGACTACATAGGACCTTGGAAATATAAATGAACCACCGTAGTTTACACCCAAGGCCAAAATGTCATATCAGAAAAGGGTTCGGGCATAGTCTTCATCTGGAAATACCTCCCCCATCCCCTTTGTTTTCTTTTTAGAGTGTAGGACCAACGAGAAGAGCTTCACAAGACATGTACCCTGTTACACCAGTGCTCGAGCCTTCATTCATCAAGCTCAACCACTTGAGTGACTGACACCCCATATCGAGTTCATACGCAAACACTCGAGAAGTGGAATCCAGAGTGAGAACATCTCAAAATATCAAAAGACCTACGATCGGAAGATCTCAAGGTCAATGGAAGATTCATGATTAGAAGCAAGGTTTCCAAAGATCAGGATGTCTTGATGAAAAGCTACAGAGGTCTTTAGAAATAAATTGCCTCAAAAAAGGGCACAAATGAAAAGAAAACCTGCACTGGTCTTTAGAAAAATACGCCCCAAAGAAAAGCGTGAATGTAAAATCAAGTCATATTGGCCATATGACATCAATTGAATTCTATATAACAAGTGTGTTAGGATTAGAAAGAAAATTTTGTTTGTCTTTCTTTTTTATGAATAAACATTTTTCAGTGATTGGCTTTGAAATCGATCCGCCATCAATTATGCACCTCAATGGAGAAGATATTTCACCTCCGCTAGTGCCAAATTAGCAAAGCAACATCTATTTTTTTATTTGTAAAATTTGATGCTAAACTGCGAAAGCACGTACATTTGAACTTCAAAAAATAAAGAAGATGCAAAGTGTGTAGAAAAATTCATGGATTTGTATTTATATATTTATTAAAAGGGGGAGGGGATCGGGAAGTACAAGAGAAATTTTAAGGAAAACTATGTGGACTGAACTATGGCCTAGGGCTTGGAAGTGAAAGTAGAAGGAGCATTCGATTCAGCATTGGTTGTCGCCGAAAGGGCAGAGGACCTTGTCTAAATTGGTACTTAGCCCTGGAGTATCAAGATAAGGAAGACCAAGTAGTCTCAGAAGCTCCCTTTTTTCGGGCTCAAGTTGAGAACTCACAAAGTGAATGTTTGGCTCGCCGATATGTGCCTCGTGAAGGGTGATGAGAAGAGTCTCCACAGATGCCCAGGCTCGGTCGAAAACCAACCTCTTATGTTAGTCTACGAAGGCTTCTTGAACAGACTTTCGCTCTTTGTTATTGGCTAAAACCCTCACCTCAGCTGCCTCTCATTTAGATCTTAGGCCCCGAATCTCGGACTCTAACCGAGAGCAATCCCCCCTCGGTCGTTCCTCCATGCTCGTCTTCGAGGCTAGATCTCCTTTGAGGGTTAGAATTCTTTTGGAAGACCTTTTCTGCTCAGGCCGGAAGGTAGCCTCTCTAGCTAAGAATTCTTGATCCTCTAATCGGTACTTCTCTTTGTTGCTTACGTTCGCACTCACAGGTCCTCCGTCTCAGCTTTGTGCTCCTTGTTCTCTTTTTTGGAGCTTCTCATCTTCAATCTTCAACATCTTATCATTCTCACCACCTTCTTGGCCATGGCCATATCGACTCGAACCTTTTTCAGGGTCCCTGAGGATAGAGCAGTGAGTTGTTTCAAAATATAAAAAGTACGTAAGATATCCCTAACATCACAAGTACAAAAAGAGGGTCAGTATAACTAAGTAGTCTCATAAGATATCTGAGTCACCGGTGCCTCGGCACTTATAAACTCCATTTGAGCCCACTCTCGCTAGTTCAGTAACTTTGCAAGTTGTACGGCCATGGACCTAGGGTTCGCGAAGATCCCCTCTCTCCCGCTAGGTAAAGAAAAATTAGTGACCCTCTGAATGCTAGTTGGTGGAAAAGTAGAACACTCGGGGACCCGAGCCTTCTTAAAGAGACCCTCTAATCTGCAGGCGGGTTGGTAGGGGTTGATCGATCCTCTGAACTTTAGGAAAGCGTAGCAGCTGTCCCCACTTCGATCTGATTGGGCTCCCCAACAATAAATCCCTCTCATGGGATCAACACCACTACCTCCCCGGGCCTTAAAACCACGAGACGAGAGGTCTCCTCATCAATATCAACCATGATGGGCTAGGACCGAATTGGCGTATTGATAACTTCCTCCTGAGAAACTTGGGGACTGACATAGGGAACCTTCACTTCAGCCCTAGGGACTACTCTTCTCCTTTAGAAGACTCGCCTCTTTTAGGTGACAACAGGAAGGGGAGGTACCGTGGAAGTGCCGGTACCATCCTCCCCCCCCCCCCCCCCCCCCCCCCCCCCCCCTTATGTACTTAGTTATGAAGTTCTTGAATTAACTTTGAGGCATCGGACACATAGGGGAGGCCATCTAGGGCATGTAATTGAAAAAATACTCTCTTATTAAGTCCTACCCCTGCGAGGATTCTGTTCTCGTCAATCAAAATAACAAGGTGATAAAATAATATTCCACATGGACATAATTAAACTCATGATTACTGTGGTACAACGAATACCACCGAGCTTGCTAGAAATGGATTTCCAAGTCCTCGAGCAGTTAGTTAAAACTTGTAGGATCTCAAATGCCCATCCTTCAATATTGGGCACTCTTCCGAGAGGCACCACAATGTCTGCAAAAACATAAAAAAATATAATTAAATCAAGCTATATTATTGAATCATGATGACTTGAATACAACTATAATTCAACTTTTCTGGGAATTGGATCTTATTATTGGTGTAAATAAACATAGTCCAAACTACCAAGTATCTTTTGAACCACCGACAGTAAAAGTCGTCCCCATATGAAGATATCATAGCCTTCGAGCCCCTCTGTGACATGTTAATTATACCCTTTCGATAAATCTTGGGGGAGTAAAGGTGAAGGAGATGCTGAAAAGTGAGGCTAACACTAGTTTTTTCAGCTAGATGGCAGAGACACATGACCAACCTCAAAATATAAGGGCCTACTTGCGCCACACACAGTATGTGCCAAACACAAGAGTTCGGCGACCACATCGTTGATGGGAAGAGGGCACTCCATAGTGAACGCGTACGTGGGTATGAACAAGTGTCCAGGGTGATAGCTAGTGAGTCTCTCGCCCTCTCATAGAAGTTCGAGAATAAGGTCTTTCTGGTCCTCCCATCCATAGTCCGTCCAAACCCTAGGCGGGGTGTCAGTGGTGATAAGAGTGGGATAGATGAAAACAAGAGAATTTCGGCCCCCCACCGACTTATCTTTAACGCTGAAGTCGTTATCGTCAATTCTTTGGGCACTATGTCAGAAAATGTTCTTTTCGAATTGGATGATAAGTCCAGCTTCTTAGTGGTCCTCCTCCTCTTCATCGGTGAAGAAGCAATGCACACCACCTTTCCTTTCTATATTGGTGTTTGTCGGGACTTCCTCATGTGCATCAGAAGGGGAGGAATATTGCGACCGTTCTAAGAGATGTTGACCCTCGCTGCACATTGGACAAAGATAGAGCTTGATTTGTTGATAAACAAGACCTTTTCAAGAAAAGTGAGGAAGATGACTAGAACTCAAAAAAATTTAAAATTTGAAAGCTCAAAAGAGATAAGTAGACAAGCAATGGGACCTCCCTTCTCTTTTTATATTTTTCCAAATAGTGTAACCTTTAGATCCACTTGCAATAGGATTTGACCACATGTTGATAGCATTAAACGGAGGCAATGTTAAATGCAAGGTACTTAAAAGGACGCCTAACAGGAATGGTGTGCCTTTTCATTTCATCTTTCTGAGGAAGAATTGAATATGATTTGAAAGGAACCGAGTCCGGACACGTGTTGTTCTGGTTTGCCGAGCAGACATAGTAACCCAATGGCTTTAAGGAATTGAAATTATTTGAATACCAACTTTTTCTTCATGGATAAGCTCTCGTGGACGATGATAAGTCCCTTCAGGATCCGGAGAGGCTGGCCGATACAATTCAAATTTATAATTTGTTTCAAAAGGAATAAAAAGATGGCAGGCGAAATGCTTTTCATATACTTAATAAGGTTCATAATAAAATGAAGAATGACCTCGAAAAAAACAAACACAAGAGAAGAAAAGAAGCAAACTGGACAACACTAACAAAATAATGAACGTACTAAAGCTCCTACCCACCAGAATGGTACCCACTCGGAAAATGCGAATCTTGAGATGAGGGCCAAATGAAGGAGGGCATCAAGTTGATGAACTACTCCAATGGGTCGAAGGGCCAGGGCCTGAGATGGGAGGTTCTTCATCATTGCCTTCCTCTGAGGGGACATCATGTTTTTCATTCCCTATGAGTCCTCCTCTGGCAGAAACCGCTTTAAGAATAAGCTTAAATTCTTCCACCGCCTGCCTTGTCTTCTCTATTTCTTCCCCTATTTCGGGAATCCCTGCACGAGCACCCTCCAATGTAGACAACTTGGACTCAAGGAAAATGATATTACATATCAGTTCTGATTGCAGCTTCAGCCTCTCAAGCTCTTGGGCCATGTTATCTCTTTCCCTTTGTAGCCTCGTCACTTCAGCCTATTGAGAGTTGTTGGAATCCCTCCACGACACAATAGTTTGCTCAAGGTACGATGCACGCAACTTTTCCCAAACTAAATCATAAGACAGAGTAGCATTCATATCGGGGAATTGGTTCTCTTGCACTTCTTTCTCACCAGATATGCCTCCAGGTGCTCAACCTTACTATTGTGCATGGTGCTAATCATCTCACTCTCCTCCTTCAGCTCCTTTAACTCATCCTCAGCCAAATGGGCTAATAGTTGGTAGTTCTATTTGTCCGAAATTGCATCAAAATAGTGAGTTTCCCAAAACTTGCCATGTTGCTTCAACTCTTCTACGGTTCTTTCGTAAAATGAGAACCTTTTTTTATCCGGATCGAGATCAAATTTTCTTGCTCAGAAGTAATTTGACTTTACATATAAGTTATATAAATAGGGCAAGAAGATAAAAGATCAAAGACATTACCCGAAGGGCGCAATGAATCAAATCATTTGACAGTGCAGTTCCGGATCGGGCAGATAACTCCTACCTCTCCAAGGGTCCTATCAGTCCTTCTAGCCATATTGTCCCCTCTCTCGAGCAGTCCAAAAAATTAATGTCCACTGGTTTGTTGATCAAAATGGAACGAATATCAGCGCTTGTAAAAGAACTGGTAAGGATAGGGACTGTGGAGCAGATAGGTGTGGGAAAACAGGTCTTCTGGCATGCTCGTCCATGGCAATCCCTTTTCCCCGATCCAAGCAGGGGATTTCTCTTCTTGCTGGCTCCAAACCTGGGGACTCTAAACCCTAGTCCTAAACAACTCTTCTAACTGGCTCAGAACCAGGGGACTCCAAGCCCTCATCCTCTAACACAATGTGGTTTGTGTCTCAGGGATGCTCGGTTCGAGGGGAAGATCGGGGAAAGCCTTGGACACCATCGTGTCCTATCAAAAAATTCAACCCCGTTCTTTTTTATGGAAGGCCTGTCAGAGTGGAAAATAGCGAGTCTGCTCTTCTTTTCAAAGAAGAGACTCTTTCCGTAGCAGAGTCAGCAGAAGGTGGGAGCTTGATCAGCACTTGTGAAGCCACCTTCCTCAGAGGAATACCAATAGAGGAAACAAGCAAAACCGCATTAGGATGTAAAATTCTACGATCCCGAAAGTCAAGGAGAAGCTGGTTCAAATACTCACCATGATCCTTGGCTCGCCACCTTGAAACTTCTAACACAAACCTCCAAGATCTCCCCATTATAGGAGAGGTCGCCAAGATTTTTTCCAACCCATTCCTCGATATTCGGGATGCTCTCCGGAGCTATCAACATGGCTACAAAGAAGGGAGAAGGTAAATCAAAACAATGGATTTCAAAAAAAAAAGAAAAGAAGAGGGGAAAGGAAACTATAATCTGATCAGATGAAAGTATCCTTACATTTGTCATTCCACTTCTCCAAGATAGGCCAATCCTCGGGCAAATTCAACTCGTGAGTGGGGGCTGCGACGAGTTGGTCAAACCAACCCCTATCGTGGTCATCCTCCTAGTCCATGAGCGTTCGAGTATCCCGACTAACCATTAAAATAATGCTTCCCATGAACGGTTTGGAGGGGGAAAAGGTGTGAAATAGAGAACTGGACGTTAGCCACACTCACCAGGAAATGGAAGCACGCCATAAGCCTTCATACGTTCGGCCCAACTTGGCCCTAACACATGCTAAAATAGAAACATAAGTCGAGAATCACGGGGTTTATCGGAGAATCAATCTCAAAGGTGAATGGGTAACTATAGATGAAAGAGAAACAAGGCTTATGGCTAAAAATTCTTTCGTTCGCATAAGAAACGTGAAAGGTGATAGTCACCCCAATGATAGTCACGAAGGATTATGGGAATATGTTTTTCACTAACAAGGGATTCTATGTCGTTGACATGAGAAATTCCGAGTTATCCCGATGCCTTGTTACATGCCTCACCCCCCATAATCCAAGCTTTTGGGAAGAACCTTTGGGACCGAGGGCTCAGATCTTTGCTTCCCCTTCCTGTCTTTGCGAGGTTTAGAAGATTTATTCTCAAAAGTGATAGAAAACGAAGCTCTCAAAGAAATAACAGGAATAAAATTATGGGGCTTTCTGGTAAGGATAAATAAGTGTCTCTAGCTATAGGCATTGAAGGTTGGTCAGCGGCTAAAAAGGGTCAAAATCTTGAGAAACCATGAGATTAATGAAAGAGAGATGAGAAATGAAGGGTCAAGTATAAAGTTAGCGATGCAAGAAGATAAACGAAGAAGAAAACAAGTAAATAATTTTAAGTTAATGAGGAAGCCCATAGCTTGGTATATATAGGCGAAAAACTTTTCCTTTCATAGCCACCAAAATCAGAAAGGATTCACATCATAGGTGATCATCGTAACCTGGGGACTATAAGAGATGAAGAAGTCGATGAGAGGCAGCCACGTGTCCTAATACATTAAATATGGACTGAGCATGGGTTACGTCAATCTTAATGACAGAGTCCTGCTGAAATTTGTTTCTTACTAGAGAAGGATTCTACGTAAGACTAACTCCCACCAAAAGACTAATACTTATCGAGCATTCATTGTCCAATTGCTTGACAAGTGGGGAAGACTATCAGTATTGGTATAATTTATCCTTTTCACGTGAGAAAAGGGACCCGAGAATGGATATGGATGAAAAAACTTGTTACCGAGTTCGATAGCCTTTTATGTTTTGGAACCTCTGACTATTGGAGGAATGGGTATTCAAAGAATGAAACGTGAGCAATCGGAGACTTAGTCAACTGATCTCGAAGATTGTGGATATCGAGCGTTACACTGATGCAATCACCTTATCGAGAATTTTATTGCTCACTACCTAATTTCTTAGCATTCTAGCCCAAAACTCATAACGGAAATGCTCTCTCCCCACTGCTATAAAATCCATTCTCCTGCTTCAAGAAGGGATCATTGAAAAACATAAAGAAAAAAATATTCGTTAGAAAATTATCAACAATCTTCTTTATTTAACATTGTCATCAAGCTTTGCTCAACCATTGCAAAGTTCACTCACATTGTAGCCGATGCGGCCCATTGAAGCTTGCCTATAATAAGATTTTTCTTTTATTGCTTTTACTCAATTTCGTTCATTATCAGTTTTCTCACTCGAAATCTAGATCGAACTGATTGGTTAATGCCCCAAAATACAAATTTTATTATTTTTTCCAAAACCAAATTTTGGCTCAAACACCCTTCTCTAAGACTCTTCTTCTAAAGTCCTTTAAAAATACAAGGTTCAGATTGAAAATAAAAGTTTATCATCTTATCTAATATAAACAAAATACGTATATGTTTTATATTATACTCGTATATCCCTTTTTATTCTAATGAATGAAATATCAAGCAATAAAAGTACATTCGCTAAATAATCTCATTGTTATTTAATTCCCATATTATAATCTCTTCGCTATAGTTTCAGTATAGCTAGTTCCCTAACCAAACGACCCCTTAGGTTTTTAACCATTATGAGAATACCCCTTGGAAATAAAATTGGAATATGTAATTATTAAATAAATAAAAGATCCTTTTAAATGTAAGATTACATAGTATTAAACGAATTATAGTCTATTTTTTTTTAATCAAATAAACTACCTCGAATTATTTAATATAATGATTATGATAATTGGTTAAAATTATGTGTTGGTGATGATATATCTAAAAGAAAACTTGATAAGTTTTAGGCAAATATAAGCTGAAACATGCAAACTAAACAACAATAATAGTTGTACATTCAGAAACTTTTGGATTGGTAGCTGAAAATAGCCACAATTTCACCAGTAGTAATTGAAATGCAACCACTTTATATTAAGCTTGACAAAAATACCCCTATACTACAAATGAAAACCTAGCTTCTTCTACGCTTCTTCTTCGTCACTCATGCTCATTATTGAAAGGTGCAAGCATCATGAAGAACGAGTCAACAAGCTATTAATATGGATTACTACATCATAAGCAATAGTAAAAGCTAACTATTGTAGTAAGACCGTCAGCAAGATATACATGATACTGGATAAACAAAATCGGAGGTGGCTTCAAAGTCTAGGACAATATTCTGGAGTTTACACTCTATAAGTCCGAATTTTAGGATATTATTGGTGAGTTTTACAGTAGAAGTTCAAAATCTAGAACAATAAACTGAAATTCGAAAAAAATGAATTCACTCACAATTTGAAATTTCCCAGCATTATTCTGTTGGAATTTAATTTAGGGAAGCTTTGATTCTAACATTTTATTTTGGGGTCATAACTTGGAGATGCTTGAACTCCGGCATTGTACCCGTAAAATGGTTTTTAATTGAATTTGTTACGTGATTTACACGTGAATTAATTTGACCCAAGAAAATAAAATGATAGAATGAAATAGAATAAAGTAAGAAATAATTGAAATAGGGACGAGCTTGGGCCTCGAATTTTGTTTTTCTGATAGCAAAAGCAATATCAATAACAAGGTTCTTGGATAAGTAATGTTAATAGAGTAAGAGAATAAGTCTAGCCTTGTTTTCATACAAGTATTTCGTGTTCCTACAATGAGTACAAATTTCTCTATTTATAGCCAGACTAAGGGACACAAGATACCCAAATCAAGATCCTCTTCAATGTGAATAAAGACATCTCTTGATAGCTACATAATGGTTGAGTATAAATACTAAAATTCTTTATAACAGCTGCTCCTTTAATGTTGCCTCCTTCAACCGGTAACAAATTTTTAAAGTCTTCTCTTCAGTTTTGATGTCATTAGGACTCACACAACACTAGCCACATACGTGTCTTTACTGCCACATGTTCATTTGACGAACATCTACTTGTCACCTGCTAATTTTACCCTACACAGATTGTACTTTTCGATGATTTAGTTTGAAGTGACCGGGAAGTAGATAAGACCCTTTTTCTTGGCAGAAAAGTTCTTGAACGATTTCTGACACTTGAAAGGACGCAAGTCTCTTTGCATTTAATGAGCCGAACACGTGTTTCCTTGTAATTCGACAAATATTTTGCCAGGTACCTAGGTAATGATGGCCTTACATTCTCCTGCCTATAAACTTCTCCCCTTCACACCATTTTCATCTTCAACTTTACAAACCTCATTCTTCGAGTTTTCTTAAAGCTTTTTTGTAACTTCCTATTTCTCATAGTAAGCTTTCAAATTTATACTTTCTATCACCATTTCTTCTGCTATTCCTTCCTCCAGTTGCACGGGCACTTAAATCGGTGACAACCCTTCTAAGAAGAATAAATTTAAGGAACCTGATGTTGACCTCTTTCTGCTAACACTATCATCCCTTCTCAGGTAAGTTGTGAGATGGATCTCCATGTCAAAAAGGAATCCTCTAACCCCAAAAATGACAGGAACAGAGCTATTGGCAAATACCCTTCTAATATTCCTGTTGTAAAAGAGGATTGTAGCTAGAACAATATTAAGGTTTTAGCCCCTAATAACTTTTAGTAAACCGGCATTCATGTACGTTTACACGTACTCTTTCACTTTAAAGATGGGAAAGGAAATTTATCCCATCATCTTGGTATTTTTTCATACCTACCGGGTTTACTTAGCTCAAGTAGGACGTCAATATGGCGAATGATGGCTTGTCTTCGATTTTTGTGCTCCTGGGATGGTGAAACCCTTACTCTTGCTCATATGATCAACCTCTATGCCCCTAAGAGTTTTTGTGGAGGTATGATCAAACTCATCACACGCGGTCACCATGCCATCGTCACCTTTGTTTATGATTACAATGATCGTGGGTGGATGGAGATCTTCGTTGTCGTCGCTTCCGGGAATATTTTACCGGCATCAGAATCTCTTATTCCTGAATCATGGAATTATACTCGTAAGTTTTTCATATATCCCTCTTTTACTATGTTGAAGGAAATTCTCCCTTTTACTAAATATCCGTTCACTTATTTCAGCCACATGTTGGGTTCCTTTAGTGTAACCTAACCCAATGGGTGCAGAAAATTTTAGACATCTCCACGCGGGACTCATGTAGGTGGAAGGTAATATGAAACAGGTTTAACTGGAAGGCAAAGAATCATGGTGAGTAAAACTTCTCTTTTCCTTCTTTAATCTTCAACTTTATGCAGCATAAAATTTTTGACTTCTTTCCACAACATGTAAGTATTCCGAAGGGATCTTCTGTCTGTCCTACCGTTGAGGTCTCACATGACCTGAAGGTGGCTCAGCAGCAGATTCAAGAAGCCCTTGACCGGAAAAGGGGTCGTGATGCCGCTCTTGCTTCCGTTGAAAGAACATCTTCCCTAAATCCCCAGCAAAAGGGGAAAAAACCAAAAAAAAGATATACCTCCCCGGCTGAGGTTCAGGAGAAGCCTCAAGTTGCAGAAGAAATCCTAGTAGGACCGACCATAGTGGTCCTTGACAAAGAAGAAATAGGGGACGATGATGAAGCAGTTTCTCTCCGAAAAAGAAGAAAAAGAAGAACTCCCTCAGCTCAACCGGAGAACATAGAATGACTCTTTACAGAGTTAGAGTTGGTTGAGAATGTTGAGTCCCTCTTTCGGGCTCCGATTGTTCCTCCGGTCAGAAGGGTTCCACTTATGAGGTTCCTCCATCTTCTATTCCAAAACCAGCTGCTGCATCACCAGTTCCTGCCTCTCCATCGACCCCAATCGACCAAGAAGAAGATGTATTTTTATCTCAGTCACCCTATTAAGGGAACATAGAAAATGCCTTTCCGGCATCCATCTGAAACCCCAAAGGTAAACGTAGTGTTACCTTCTTGATTTTGAATGAGTTCCACTTGCTTTCCAAGCCGGTGGAATTTTCCAAATTACTTGAAGCCATTGGCTTTGGATAAGGGCTGGAGAAAGATGGGCGGTCTCACTGTGTGGTGCTTAATCAATATCAGCATGCACTTTGCTACTCGGGTACCACTTCATTTTTCTCTTTTCCCTTTTCACTTTATAACCAATATCTTTGGAAACTCTAACCTTTTGACTTTACAGGACAACCTCCTCACCTCCGAGGGCATACATAAGATGATCCACGAAAAAGAGACACTTATTGCTGAACGGGATCAAATTGTTGCTGAACGGGATAAACTTGTTGAGAGCTTCCTGGATTTAGAGGAAAGGCTTGCTCATATGGGTGAAATTGAGGCCCGATTGGAGCAAACTAAGCAAGAAAAATGGCACATATCCAAGAGGCCACTCAGTTCCATGTTAAGCTTGTTGAGTTGAAGACCAAGTAGGTTGAGCTGCAAGATGTTGTAACTTTGGCAGTCGAACATGAATCTGCTTTCATGGAACAAATCAATAACTTGGAAGCAAACTTGTATTCCAAAATCAAGGAAGTTGTTGCGGACGAGGAGAAGTGAGAAAGAATGGAGGAAAGGTTCAAAAAGGTCATGGATCAAAATCGCAAGCACGTAAAGACCAACTGACCTTTTCTGAACTTATGATATCTTGAGGGCTGACAATGATCAGCAGTAATCTAAAATAAAAAATCTCCAATACAAACTCCATGATCAAGAGGATTCTTTCCTACTTGATAAAATTCATGAAGTTTATCATATGAGGGGGAAAACTTTAGAGGATGCTAGAAAAGGCATTTCAAATATAGACGACTGGATTGCTGAAGCTCTTAACTTGGAGACAACCGCCTTCGAGAATATTTCTTCCCGGCCAAGTGGTTCAAGCTCCTCGATAACTTGCTCTTAGTCCTCGGAAACCAAGGGAGAAGCTGAAGAAGAAGAAGAAGAAGAAGAAGAAGAAGAAGAAGAAGAAGAAGAAGAAGAAGAAGAAGAAGAAGAAGAAGAAGAAGAAGAAGAAGAAGAAGAAGAAGAAGAAGAAGAAGAAGAAGAAGAAGAAGAAGAAGAAGAAGAAGAAGAAGAAGAAGAAGAAGAAGAAGAAGAAGAAGAAGAAGAAGAAGAAGAAGAAGAAGAAGAAGAAGAAGAAGAAGAAGAAGAAGAAGAAGAAGAAGAAGAAGAAGAAGAAGAAGAAGAAGAAGAAGAAGAAGAAGAAGAAGAAGAAGAAGAAGAAGAAGAAGAAGAAGAAGAAGAAGAAGAAGAAGAAGAAGAAGAAGAAGAAGAAGAAGAAGAAGAAGAAGAAGAAGAAGAAGAAGAAGAAGAAGAAGAAGAAGAAGAAGAAGAAGAAGAAGAAGAAGAAGAAGAAGAAGAAGAAGAAGAAGAAGAAGAAGAAGAAGAAGAAGAAGAAGAAGACAAGGATAAGGATAAAGGTACTTAACCGGATGTTAGCAGCCTTCACCTTCAAAAGATGCAGCAGAGATTTCTTTTCCTCCGGACTCTGATAACAAAACAAATTTATGTATATTTCTTTTTTTCCTTTAGTAATTATGTCGGAACCTCTATTGGGTTCGATATTTTTGAAATAAAACACATCTTTTACTTATATGTCATGCAATAGACATCTTTTTGTTTTTCCATTGATAAAATTCGAGAATTTTCACATCCAATTAACTCTAATACGGGGCATTCATATTTTCGGTTTTTTCCCTTTAATTATGAGAGTTTCAAAAGAGAGGCCCCTTATGTTTATGGTGCTCTTGAAGAGGACATCTCCTATTCATTTCGTCACTAACATTTGAAGTTTAAGTAACATTTAAATGAAAAAGACCATACCGTATCATTTGGACAAGAGATAAGATAAAAATAAAAGGACTTTATTTTATTCCTTTCATTTTCAAAAGTACACTTACATGAGCAGAAATTATTACATTCACTTAAGTAAATAAAGTTGCCAGTACATGTGGTTAACTTGTACAGCTTATTTCTATGGGTTTGATCATTCAGTCCCCGGTCTTGACTCGAGGTCTTTTTAAGCAATTGAACTTTTAAACTTTTTAAGTTCAAGATGCAACTTCTGATTCTAGCAGCCCTTGTTTCATTGACACCTTTAGTGTTCTAATATACA
>ML416939.1:3876-64573 GCA_005239525.1 Nicotiana knightiana | reverse complement strand
GCTTTTTTTGTTTGCTCTGTTTTTTCAATTATAGTCTTATAGAGTAGAATTAATTGCATATTGACTTGATAATTTTTGGCCCCATCCGATAGTAATAAACGAAATGATATAGCTTGGAATTATGTTATACAAGGCTCATCAAGATACGCAATGAAATGTGTGGTTTGTGAAAAAACATATCATGATGGAATAACCCGTCACAAGCAACATTTGATAGGTGGATTTAAAAATGTAGTACAATGTCTTCTTTGTCCGCCCGAGGTTAGGGAGGAAGTAAAAGCATTTGTTGATAAGAAAAATGTGACAAGAACTCAAATGAATTAAAAAGCATCAGTGAATCTAATAGATAAAGATGATGAAATGGGACCTCTCCAAAAAAAAAACTCATAAGAAATCTTCAAATAGTTCTAATGGGTCATCCACGGCACGTACGGTGACAAAAGGTCCTCTCAATCTTTTATTTCTCGGCAAAACAACAACAAAAAGGAAAAGGTGGTGATTCTGGTTCAGGTTTAGAAGCCAAGAAGATTTTGAGGGTTCGCGCCGTAAGTATCTTTGCAGCATGGATGTACGATGCAGGGCTTCCTTTCAACTATGTTAACTACAAAACTTTTGATAAATTCATTGAGGTCATAGGACAATATGGCCCAGGCTTCCTCCTAGCTATCATGAAATTAGATTAGCTCATCTTTAAAAAGAGGTGAAGAAGATAGATCAAATTATTGAGGAGCATAAAGTGGAATGGAACAAGTTTGGATGTTCCATTATGATGGATAAATGGACAGCACGGAAGGGAAAAATGATCATAAATTTGTTGGTGAATTCTCCAAGAAGGAATGTTTTTCTTGAATCTTACGATGTTATCAACTCTTCTACGGATGGAAGCAAAATGTACATCTTGTTTAGACAGACTGTTGATAAAATTGGAAAGGAAAATGTTGTACAAGTTGTTACCGAAAATGCTAGTGAGAATGTTAGTGCAGGTAAGATGATGGAAGCTATGTATCCACACATTTATTGGACTACATGTGATGCCCATTGTATCAACTTGATGTTTGGTGACATATTCAAGGAAAAGCCATATTCTTCAGGTAACTTTAATATAGTTATCTTTAAAGCTTTAACTTTATTTATACCTATGTCCTATTAAGTACTCCCTCGGGTCCAAAATAAATGATTCTTTGGTTGTTCTCACATATATTAAGTAATTCACCTTTTAACATTAATTAGCAATGAAATTGATCATATTAACCTTTACTATCTCTTCTCATAAACACTCATAACACATACTCCAACATTATTTACTCCACGGGCAATGTAGGAAAAAAATAATTAATTCATTTTCGAAATTTGGAAAAAAAATCACTTATTTTGGACCACAAAAATAACCAAAAATCACTTATTGCGGACCGGAGGGAGTATTAACTATAAAATTGTTGTTGTTACTTTTACAGTTTTCACTAAGGCGGTCAAGATATATTCTTACATCAGTCAGAGGTCGTTGTTGAATTTGATGAGGAAATTCACAAATGAAAGAAATATGGTGAGACCGGCCAAGACTAGATTTGTAACGGCTTTCTTAACTTTGCATAGTTTTTACTTGCAAAAGAAAAACTTGAGAAAGCTAGTTCTTTCAAATGAATGGAAAGATAATAGATATGCAAAAGAAACTGCCAAAGTTACCATCACTCTGGAACGACATCGTTCGGGCTCTTAAAGTTGGTGGTCCTTTGATTAGGGTGCTTTGTACGGTGGATGGGGAGAGAAACCACCAATGGGCTATCTTTATGAAGCTATAGATAGAGCCAAAGAAACTATTGCAGCGTCATTTGAGGGAGATGTTAGGAAATATGTGTAACGACCAGCCGGTTGGTTCGAGAGTTTAGCCTCGTTTCCCCCATTTCTGCGTCATCATATATATTGCTTAGCATGTTTATGTTGTGTTGGGTCAGTTGGTTTGGATTCAGATTGGTCATGGTGAGAATTGAGGCATTTAGTCTCTAAAAGTAGCCTAATAGTTTAAAAAGTCAAGTGAGAGTTGACTTATTGGTGAACGACCTCGGAATGCGGATTTTATGGCTCGGATAGTTTCGTTAGGTGATTTAGGACTTAGGAGTGTGTTCGGAATGGAGTTTTGATGTCCGGTGTAGAATTAGGCTTGAATTGGCGAAAGTTAGTTTTTGGCGATTTCCGGTCAGCAGTGGAAAATAGGCTATCGGGGTCGGAATGGGATTCCGGAAGTTGGAACAGGTCCGTAATGTCATTTTGGATATGTGTGCAAAATTTAGGTCAATCGGAGGTGTTTTGGTTGGTTTCGGCGTCGTTGGCGAAATTTGGAAGTTTCAAAGTTCATAGGTTTGAATTTGATGTAATTTTGGTGTTTTCATGTTGTTTTTTAGTGTTTCGAAGGCTCGACTAAGTTTGAATAATGCTATGGGGTGTGTTGGTATGTTTGGTTGGGGCCCCGAGGGGCTTGGGATTGATTTCGGATGGTTGGCGGAGTTTTGAACTTGGAAAATTGCAGCAAATGGATGCTGGTGTAAGTTTCTGGTGTTGGCCGCACCTGCGGATGGGTAGCCGCAGGTGCGAAAGGAGGCTAGGCAGGAGGAGTCCGCAGGTGTGAAGAGTTGGCTGCGCCTGTGAAGCCGCAGGTGCGGAGAAGAGATCGCAGGTGCGAGAATTGGTCTGTTAGTGGGATTTCGCAGGTGCGCATACTTTCACACCTCTCTATCTATAGATAGAGAGAGATCCGCTGCGTGAGCAACCCGACTGTGCCTTACATGTGCTCTACAGGCCGCACGTAATCTTTCTTCCCAACGAGCCCTTTTTTTTATTTGGAAGACGGGCATTGCGTTCGGTTCGAAAGGCATGGTTTTCAGTATGTCTCCAGATGAAGACTTGCTAAGTGATTTCCGAAAGCTCCCAATAGACCATGTAGTAGCTTAAGCTTATATTATAACAAAGTAAGTAGGAAGGAGCGAAAGACCGCAGGTGCAGGTCCGCAGGTGCGGATTTGCTGTGCAGAACAGTATAAAAGAAGCCTCCGTGAAATTTTAGTCATTCTACCATTGTTGCATGCGGTTGGAGCTTAATTGAGGGCAATTTGAAGAGAGAATTTGTGTGTCTTCAGTGGAGGTAAGTTCCTGGATTATTAAAGTCGTTTCTATGCTATTTTTTTCGGATTAGGCTTGTAAATTGAAGGATTAAAGTAGAGAAAGTTTGGAAAAACGGGTGGAGGATTGGAAAATTCTTTTGGCGATTTGGGTAGGAAATTGTGGTCCGATTGTGGTGTTTTTGTTATGTGTAGAATCGTGGGAGGACGAGGTTTCTAGTGATGTAAATTTTATCGAATTCCGAGACGTGGACCCGGGGCTCGGGTTTGGCCGAATTTCGAAATCTTTGTATAAATTGATAGTTTTCGACTGGGTTGTGTTCCTTTAGTATATATTGATGATGTTAATCGGGAGCATCTCTTACATACACTTGTTCATCTTCATGATTTTGGAGGGCTCCAGTTAACCATTCATTTGCCTCGTCAATGTTATCCAACAAAATTGGATCAATGGTATCGCGAGCTTCATAACGTCGCCACAATGTTCTATTGTATTTAATATACACTAGATCATTGAGACGCGATAGGTCAAGCCTATTCCTTTTCTTGAAGTGAATCTACGCATAAGTTGTTTTGATTAATTAATTTTTTTGAAAAGAAAAAAAAAATTAATTAATCTATTAATTAATTAATAGATACTAATAATAATACAATATAGAATATATTAATATAATAAATCTACTTCTTACATGCTCACATACGCTCTAATTTCTCTCGCATCTAGTAGTACTACAAGTTAGGCTTAGTACTTTGATGACAAACTTTTGCAAGCTCTTGATTGGGGTACTGTTTCTATGGCGACTGGAGTTGAGGAGAATATCTATGGTCTTAGAGGGGGTTCTTCAAGTTCAAATTACAATGGAAAGGGAGTAGCAAGTTCAAGCCGGTCCCTAGTTGATGAAGACTCCGAGGATGAAGAAGATGATAGCCAATATAATGCTGGCATTCTTGGAGTTCTAGAATTTGAAAATCTTGAAGAAGAATAGATGTTACTTGTTTTGGACTTTTAGACTTTAGTTTATGAATCTACTATGACTATCTATTGACTCTTTAATTTTTGAATTGATATATTTATTAATATATTATTGTTATTGAGTTTTTAGTTATATGTAAATAATATTTTATGTTTTTGTATAAATTGTCGCTTCACATCAAAAAGGTGAGCGCCTTCGTTGCGCGCCTCTCGCCTCATTGAAGCGGGCCCTCGTCGCTATTTGCTGGCCCATGCTATCCAAAACACTGTGTCGTAGAAGCGGAATGTCCATGAGTTAGTTGAGACCACACCTACGATGGCTTTTTCGGAAGTGCGGAGTCGTAGATGCGATAGAGAGGCCGCATAAGCGGATTAACGGGGCAGAAAAGGGTTAGAGTCGAGGGTTTATTTCATTTTCCACACTTTGAGTTAGAGAGCCCGGTTTTGGGCGATCTTGGAGGGGATTTTCAAGGATTGGATCGAAGTAAGTGTTTTTGACTCGGGTTTGCTTATGATTCATGAAACCATCATTGATTTTATCATTTAATTAGTGTTTTGAGTTGGAAAAATTGGGGATTTTTGTGAAAACTTCCTAAACTATAGATTGAGGATTTGAAGATCGATTTGAGGTTGGAATTGGATAATCTTGGTATCGTTGGACTCGTTATCGAATGGGTGTTCGGATTTTGTAAGTTAGGTCGGATTTCAAGGTGCGGGCTTGGGGTTGATTTTTTGATTTTCTTTAAAGATTGCAACTTTATTATCCCAAATAGTTTCCTATGGTTTGTATTTATGGTATTAAGATATTTTGAATAGATTCGAGCCGTCCAGAGTTGGATATGCGCGGAAGAGGCTTATTAGGGGATTGATTTGGCTTGTTTGAGGCAAGTATGTTGCCTAATTTTTAGGATTTGGGTTGATTGTGCTAATTATGTTATGTGACAGTCGTGTACGCAAGGTGACGAGTGGGTATACGGGGTATATGTAATATTTGATCGGTTTAGGCTGTTTAGACTCTTTTCATGCCTTTAATTGAATTGTCATAACATGTTATACCTTTCATTGTTAGCCTACCTTATGTGTTAATCTACCTTTACATGCTTTTTTTGACATTGTTAATACTTGTTTCACCTAAAAAAAAAAAAAAATGATACTTGTTTCACCTCTTACTTGTTATTTGTTCTTATATGCTTTAGTCGAAGTTATTGTTTTCCTTATTGTCTTGTTACTTCTTTAATTGTTGAATTACTTACTTGAAGTTGTTATTTCATGGAATATCATTCTTATTGAGTTATTGGTGTTGAAGTTGTAAAAGTCGTTATCACATTGAGGCGAAGTTGTTAATTGTTGAGATATCTTTCTTGTTGAGCTATTCACTTTTATTTTGTAATTATTGAGATTCTTTTTCATATTGTGGTTGAACCGTGGAATAGATAGTGTGGAAACTTTGGTATTGATGATTTTTGGCAAGTTGTGGCATATGGGCGCTTGTGGTGATAGTTGTTATTGTGTTGTGATGTTGATGCGCATGCAGCGGTATAAGGATAGGGGTTAATGTGCATGCGGCGGCATAAGGTGGGAATTATGTGCGTGTAAGGGAATTATTTGAAGTCATGCGGCGACATAAGGTGGCTAAAGTGTGTAGCTATTTCAAAAAAAATGTTTTCAAAGCTATCCAAATGTAAGGCTCACGCGGGGGTAATAAGGAAAGATTGTGATTGTGATTGTGAAATGAGGTTATGAGGCGGTACCTCGGTTGTGATTCTTGTTGTCATCTCTCATTTACCTCACTTGTATTTATCCGGGTTTTCTTGATGTTCATATTGTGTTCCTTCTTTGTTGCTTTTAGTGTTTTAAATTCAGTTGTAGCTTACCCTGTTGCATTGCTTTATTGCCATTATTTCCTCGTTTTCATTATTAGACTATTCTATACTTGTTTAGTTTTTCCTATCTTAGTAGGTGTCTTGACCTGGCCTCGTCACTACTCTACCGAGGTTAGCCATGATAATTACTAGGTACCGTTGTGGTGTACTTATACTACTCTCCTGCATATTTTGTGCAGATCCAAGTACCTCGACCCAGGCTAGGAACCAGTGAGTGGATCATTCAGTTCGGAGACTTCAAGGTACACCTGCCCGGCGTTCGCAGGCCTCGGAGTCGCCCTCTGTCCTTATTTTGCTACTGTTTAGCTTTATCTAGACAGTGTTGTACTAGGGATTTTACAGTATATTCGTGTAGAGCTTATGACTCAGTTCCACCAGTTTCGGGAGTTCTGTTACAGATGTTCTGTTTCGGATTTATTATGAGTTCATCGAATTATCTTATTATCTTAACTGTTAAATTCCGTTAAGTATTCATGAATGTTAGGCTTACCTAGTATCGAAATTGGGGTCGTGACAATTGTCTTGCTTTACATGCTGAATTGGCCACAGTTTCGAGCTAATATGCATTTTGCATAACTTTGTTGCATTATCCACAAAGCTGGAAGAGATCTTACCTTCCATATGAACATGTAAAAAGATGTTATTTCCTCTTTTCTACTGAAGTCAATTGATTTGGCTCGAGTCCAAAGTAAAAGAGCCAAAGCAGCATGACCAACAACCTGATCATTGCAAAATAAGCATGCATGTCAGTGCAGGTCATTTGGAAACTCAAATGTTGAACAAGACCAACCTATAAAACTGTAATCAAACGTTGGTAAATCTCACTGTTGCTTCAGTAATTTTGAAAAACTTTCTGATTTTCCTATTTTGATTAAATTATTTTTGGTGATAACTTCTACTCTGATATCTCAGACAAAAACAGGAGCAAGGAACTGAGGCCCCAATCCACTGCCTCATTGAGGTTATCTGGAAGATGTAAATTCAGAGCCAAGAAAATGAAAGCAAGTAAAGTAGGAAATAAAGTGGAAATTAGGAATAATAGCAGCAATGAGGAAAATATGGAAGAAAAAGCTATAACAGAGAAAAGACTAAATCTACCTTTTCTTTGCTCTCCTTGAAAATGGTGTCGAGGTTGCTTCTCCAATTTACAACCCACACTCCACTAAGGCAGGAGAGCAAAAAGGGAAGATGCCCACACAGGATATTGGAAAGGGGTAAGACGGAAATAGAGAAATAGAGTAGTGATGATATAATAAGAACTGAAGGGTGAAATTTCACTATATTCTGTTGGAAGGATCTGGCAATAATCGTCTTCTTTTAAAGAAGAAATGGAGAAATAATCGTCATTAACTGCTAAAGCATGCACCTTTATTTCTTTTTCAAGTAAACAAATGAAATAACAGACTTCAGCCATTGCCGATAAATACGTGCTGAGAAGGAGAGAAACTTTTCCTTTTCAACCCAACTAATAATCTATTTTCCCCTGCTTTTTCTGAAAGTTAAAAATCCAAAAGCTGAAAATTCTTGATAGTGAATTGAAATGCAGACAGATGAATGAAATGACTTCTAATTTGGATATGCTAACTCTTTTATTTGGACTTTTGTGCAATATAAGCCACAGAATGTACCATCTTGCAGGGCAGGTAGGAAGTCTTTATGTATATTGAGTCATTACTGTTTCCGTAACAGCTTGTATTTAGAGATTTACCTACTTACAAAATTTCTTTTTCGATAACTAACAATCTCTCTATTAAGCAATTATACGAGTTCAAGATGCATTACAGTAAAATATTTGCTCCAGATGTTGGAAGAAGTTGCACCCACTACAATGGCAACAAGATAAGCCATTTCAAGAAGAGATATACAAATCCAAAAGACCTGCCAAGAAGTGTAATAAGTATAGTCAGGTAAAAAGGACGACAGAATAAAATAAAATAAATTCCTTAAGACCTTAGCCATACTATTGGTACTTACCTTCTCTTGACCCAAGCGAACAGTAAAAGATTGAATTCCGAAAATCTTGTCACCAACAATATCAGGTATATCCTACAGTATCATGTGAAAATTGGATAAGACTTTCTGTAGCTTCGATGTTTTGTAGATATCTAGAAATGATCACATTCCAGGCTATGAAGCTAGAGAGAAATTAGTTTCTTAAATTTGTTATGTGTTTTACATTTTTGCCCTTACTTTGATCTATACTTAAAAAAAGAAATTTCAGTTTTCCATTTATGATCTCTTTGAGTAACACCGCATTATTCAGCAACAACAACAACAATGTCAGTGTAATCTCACAAGTGGGTTCTGGGGATGGTAGTGTATACGCAGACCTTACCCTTACCTTGTGAAGGTAGAGAGACTATTTTCGAGAAATCCTCGGCTCAGAAAAAGCATAGTCACAATATAATTGGAAAGAAATACATCAATGGAGAAGCCATGTAAGAAGAAGCAGTAACAAGACAACCAAAGCCAAAAAAAAAAAAGGATAATATTCAGCATCATGACAGAAATCAGTTCTTTAGTGATGGAAGCAGCTCTCTTTTGTCAAAAGGGGAGGATCCAATAAGGATAATAAGTTCAACCGAGAAATTAGCTGATGTCTGCATATCATTAATGCAGTGTTCTAGCCAGATGACTCAACTTGTGATCATGTCTGAATACGTACAGCAATGCAATACAAATCGTTTTCAAGTGAACCGCTAGATACTAGGTAGTTTGAAGGAAGACTTGCTCCCACAATTTTAATTAGTTTCAACTTTCATCCCATTAACCTGATACAAGGATGCCCTATCCTTGAGATTCTGCCAGTTTTAAATAACTTGAGATTACTTTTGTTGGAGGAGGTAGATTCTTGATTTTTACCCAATTGTTAATAAGTTGGTAGAGGATATAGGCGCTTCAGTGCTGATCTGAAGCTGTACACAAAACCTATGCCATGCTAGTGGAGTTTACTAGCTCCTGATTATGACAGGTATTAGGAGTCACTCATTCTTGTATTTAACAGTTTTCTTCCCCTTTTCTTTGATTAGCAAAGATACCACGTAACTCCTATGCAAAAGCTATTTTTTGACTTTTGGAACTGCTAATCCTTCCTGGGTGAGTGTAATACCTGGAATTGTTGAATGATAAGGATTTATGTAGCTATACTAAATTAAAATTATAGAAGCAAAAGTCCTACTACAAAGAATTGGCCTGCCTAGCTCACAAAGGCACTCTTACAATTTGTTGGGCTTAACTTTAACTCGAAAAACTTATACACTATAATAAATACATCTACTATAAATATTTAACACTCTACACTCATATAAGGATCAGCCTCCAATATTTTGAAGGAAAAAACAATAAAAATTTTAGCTAGAACACATTTTAATACAACACAAGTTTTACAAGAGTTGCTAGATGATCTTCCAACTATTATAGAGGCTCTGTTATATAGGGAATGAAAAATTTCTACAACTTACACTAGTAAATTTACATAAAAGTGGAATGAAAATACATGACAAGTTGTTTTCCACAATCCAAGTTGAAATCACACATAAAGAACATTTTCACATAAAAACTTAATGCTAGAAAAGTAGTAATGAAGAATCTCTTATATTATAGAGATATATTAGGTAATGGACAAGACATAGGATAGAGTGTGAAATCTTTTCATGAGCCAGAGAACAAGACATGGGATAGATATTTTTTATAGAAAGCTAGTGGACAAGGCATGGGATACTTGGATTTTTATGGAAAAGAAAACCAAGAGAGTGGAAAAACATGGAATGGTGGGAAGTAGAGGTGGCAAAATGGTTAAAGGAAAACAGTTATCCACCTATATTATCCATTAAAAAATGGGTTGGATAATGAACTTTTTAAAAACGGGTCGAATATGGATAAAAATCATATTATCCACTTAAAAAATTGTTAACCAAATGGATAACTAATGTGTTTAACTTTTACATTTGTAAAGCCTCAAATTAGGGATTCCTCAAGTCTGGGAGACTAGGAATTCTCCCATAAGTGATCATATTCAAGAAGCCATGGATATCATATCCATATTATCCGCCGGATAACCCGCTTTTATCCGTCTCAAATACGGGTCGGGTCGGATGATTTATCTTGCTTTTTAAATTACCCGTTTACCCGCCCATATCTGACCCGACCCGCCCGTTTGCCACTCCTAGTGGGAAGTTTTGTCAAGACATACTTCAAATGGATAATTTTAGTGGTAAAACAAGAGATAGTGGTCTTATACGAAATACTTCGGATTTTAGTGGGGAAGAATAGGATTTTAATGGATAATTTTGGTGAGGTTCAAATGGCTTAAGGTTGTAATGTCCTTCAATCCACCACTCTTCGCCATGCTTTTCTTTGAATTTTGCTTTATATCCCTATCTCATCTTTTCTGATCTTGTGAAATACCTTTTGCTATGTGATGATTCCATATGATATACTTTTTTCTCTCTCCCCTTTTATTGGGGAACATTCGATGGTACATTTAACGTACCACCAAGAATTAAGGGTAAGTTCTACAGAGTGGTCGTTAGACTGACTATGTTGTATGACGCGGAATATTAGCCAGTCAAGCCATGTTCAGAAGATGAAAGCAGTAGAAATGAAGAGGCTGAGATGGATGTGTGGGCATACAAGGAGAGATTTGATTAGGAATGAGGATCTTTGAGACAAGGTAGGAATGGCCTTCGTGATGGATAAGATGCGGGAAGCGCGCTGAGATGGTTTGCGCATGTGAAGAGGAGAAGCACAGATGCACCAATAAAGAGGTGTGAGAGGCTGGCAATGGTGGGGCTTAAGAGAGGTAGAGGCAAACCGAAGAAGTATAAGGGAGAGGAGATTAGGCAGGACATGGCACATAATTAGCTTGCTGAGGACATGACCCTTCATAGAAGGGCGTGGAGGTCGAGGATTAGGGAAAAAGGTTAAGAGGTAGTCGTGCTTATTACTTTCTACTATCTTGCGATCGTCACCACTTTTCAGTCCTGTAGTTGTAGTATTACTCTCGTATATTCTTATTCTTAGATTTCTATTACTACCAATTATTTCTCTTGCTTCGATTTTCTTATTAACTTGTGATAAGTTGGTATTTTTCCCAACGTCTCTTATGCCTTTTGATAGAGTTATTCCCCAGCTGATGAGATTAATGGATTAATTATGTTTTGAATGATATAATTGCAGGTCGTGGGGTTGTGTGAGAGCTAAGAGACTGAGAATCATCAAATACCCGCAAGAAAACATCAACTTCAGGCTAAAACTGAAGAAGAAATCTAAAAAAGCAAAAGTCCATCCTGTGTGGGGTCACCCACGCAGTTGGAGAACTTGGAGGCTGAAAGTTAGAGTTCTGGAAGTGGCCACGCAGCTTGGCCATGCACTGAGAGCTGAAGAAATAGAGCACTGAGCCACGCATCCTACGTGGACCACGCATCCAACGTGGGCCACGCAACTTAGCCACGCAGGACCCGGCGAGGATAATTTTGTCCAGCTTTTCGAACGAGTATAAATAGTACTTTTTAGGTCTTTTTTGAGTAACTTTGACAGAGGAATATTGTACGAGCGGCTGTGAGTTTTCCTAAGGGTTAACAAGTGACATCACAGTTTCTCAATCTTCTTCTCCATTAGCATCAGTGACAGGATTTGAAAATAATTTGATTATTTCTTCTATTTGTCATGTCTGGCTAAATCATTAGCTAGGTTTGTGAATCCGGAATGGTGTTATGACTATGGGTTATTAATATAGATTCGTTTTTGATTAAATATTGTGTTATCTAATTGGTCCATGCTTTATTGCATGATTTGGTGGTTGCAAACACTAGATTAACGCCTATCACACTTAGTTCTAACTTGGAAAAGTGGAACCAAGTTTAGGTATAAAGCAATTAGCAAGGAATTGGGCGGATTAAGGAATTAATCTCATCTCAATCAACAGAACCAAACTAGGAATAGGGAGATTCTTACTTGGGCATTAACAATTGTATTGCATAGAACTCTAAATAGCTTGGAAAGGCATTTGTGAGTAAAAACCTCCTAGTGTTGGAAAATACTAAGTTGGAATTATAGATACCGTTGCCAAAACACATGTTTGACATTATCATGCACAGTAAAATCACCTCCAGAATGTAGCTTGACATGACTTCAAGATCAGTGACCTGACAAAGTTGTCATGGCTTTAGCAGGAGTAGTACTCCTGCTCCACATTGACATGTACTTACGTCAGTGTTTTTCAAGCTTGGACAGATCAATAGTTGGCAGCCGAGCATTAAGCTTCTGGATGAAGACGAAAATTGTTTATGGCTAGTAGTCCATACGAACTTAATGTATAATTCTGAGCAACGATTACATACCTTTTAGCGAAAATTTACTGAAAGTGGCATTTATCAAAATGTATGGATGTACATCTAAGATCACATAAAATTGTTACTTGTTCAAGGCCATCATAACTTTTAAACCTTGGATTAATCTTTTATCTTCCAGCTGTGTCTTAAGAGTGGATCAAGGTATCACATTCATTTTCTTAGGATTAGTATAGATGTCAATCACTATCGCTTGTATCATATCAGCTATACATGACGCCCCCATTCCAGAACTCTGTTCTAGACGTACATTCACTTTGATTTCTTACTTGTGTCAAGAATCTTCATGCAAGGGTGGTTAGTGTTGTTCGAGTTTTAGATGGGTTAAGGTACCTAACAGTTTTACCTGACTCTTTGAAAACAGCAGCTTTAAAACAAATCTTTTTACATGGTTCATACAATATAGTTGGCCATACACTAGTTAGATACATGATAGAGAAGCGAATTTGTCCGTGTAGTTTTTACTGTGAAAGCAAAGTAACAAATTTGACTCACTTTGTTTCTTCTAATCAAAGAACAACACGGAATTTGTCCGTGTAGTCTTTACTGTGAAAGCAAAGTAACAAATTTGACTCACTTTGTTTCTTCTAATCAAAGAACAACACGGAATTTGTCCGTGTAGTCTTTACTGTGAAAGCAAAGTAACAAATTTGACTCACTTTGTTTCTTCTAATCAAAGAACAACACGGAATTTGTCCGTGTAGTCTTTACTGTGAAAGCAAAGTAACAAATTTGACTCACTTTGTTTCTTCTAATCAAAGAACAACACGGAATTTGTCCGTGTAGTCTTTACTGTGAAAGCAAAGTAACAAATTTGACTCACTTTGTTTCTTCTAATCAAAGAACAACACGGAATTTGTCCGTGTAGTCTTTACTGTGAAAGCAAAGTAACAAATTTGACTCACTTTGTTTCTTCTAATCAAAGAACAACACGGAATTTGTCCGTGTAGTCTTTACTGTGAAAGCAAAGTAACAAATTTGACTCACTTTGTTTCTTCTAATCAAAGAACAACACGGAATTTGTCCGTGTAGTCTTTACTGTGAAAGCAAAGTAACAAATTTGACTCACTTTGTTTCTTCTAATCAAAGAACAACACGGAATTTGTCTGTGTAGTTTTTACTGTGAAAGCAAAGTAACAAATTTGACTCACTTTGTTTCTTCTAATCAAAGAACAACACGGAATTTGTCTGTGTAGTTTTTACTGTGAAAGCAAAGTAACAAATTTGACTCACTTTGTTTCTTCTAATCAAAGAACATCTAGTCATCCATAGCAGCTATTTTCTTCTTAGGTCACATAAAATAAGTCTCTTTCTCATAGATATTAAAACGAGAATGACCTTCTATCTAATCAGGTTTAGAGAGCATATATTTACCTTGAATAATGCTATAACAACTGAGAAAAAGCCCATGAATGCTGTTGCAAATATCAAAGGTCTTGAAAGGACAGCTGGTCTTCTGTACACATAAGTCTGAAAATTGAAATTACTTTTATCAAGAAATGAGAGAAGAGCACTATAAAGTTAAAGTTGATCCTGGTGGTCTACGACTTAAGCATATTTGATCTAGTTATTAGTTAACGCAAATATATACATCTACAACAGACTAACAACTATTAACTGTTAGTAATATCAAGCAGCTATAAATCTGACGATTAAGAACAATACCCAACGACAAAGATATAGGTTTTTCACATGACCTAGATCCTTTTCTTTTCCTCCTCTTTTTTTTTATTAAATGAAGTCGAACAATTACATAACAGATACAAGGTATTTGGTCCTTACCACTAACATCAAACATGTTCTGACAGCCATACTAGTTGAAATTTTAGGTCTTCATATGGTACAGTAAGCACTTTAATCTATGCATTCTCTTTGAAGACAAAACAAAAAGATAACCGTAAATTGTAGAAATAGTAAACACCTGAATATGCAAATAAAAGGCTATCTGAACTATCACTGCTCGTACAGCAAAGATGCACATTGCAGCAACCAAGGCAAATCTCTTCCATCTCAAAAGTGGCAGCTGAAAATGTAGAAGCATTTTGAAAAGCAACAATTAGAAACACTTCCTGAGATATCATACACAATTTACTGATCTTACAGCCATTCATACCATTGAAGTGAAATTATCCAAGTTAGAGAACTCTCTGGACAGCATCTAATTCACCACCCTCTCCTAAGCTTCATTTCTTACATATAGCATTTATTGCAACCCACTTACTGTCATGCATTCTGGGAAAGCAATTATAATTACATGTGGTGATGAGGAGATGAATATTCTACCTTCTTATTGCTTTCCCCTAATTACCAGATTGTACCAATACAGCAGCAGCCAACAGCTAATGAAACAAGTGACAAAAATACAGATCTGACATAATAGTTCAAAGCAAAACTATAGAGGAGAGACCGGATTATACTTATACAGTCTAAGCAACAATTTGCAGGAGGAACACTCTTTGAAGGTAAAATATGATGGTAGAATCTACAATAATTTTGCTATAAACTGGTTGCATTAGATATTATGCTGTAACTTTGACTCCTTTGACCAAGATTATATAACATTCTTTCCGTTTTGAAATGTCCCAAATAATTTGACACAATCCACTACTTTAACAACTTTACAATTCTCAACATTACTTAAAACGATTCAAATTTTAAACTTCAGTGTGATGTTTCCTCTATCGGACTAACTTCTCAACCACTATTTTATTAGCTTCTTCCACCACTACTAATATACTAGAAGTTATATTAACATTTAAACATGTCCAGCCAAGTACTGTTTTATAAAATGGAATAGAGGGAGTATTAACTAGAAGATACTCTTTCTATTGGTAAAGACAAAGACTCGGAAGAAATAATTAAAAGAATAAGAGATGCCTGATGACCCAGTCACTTGTTTATATCATCAAATGTGTTCCCAAAAATAAGTAATGGATGTTAAGTAAAGATTCGCATTATGTGTTCAGGCTACTAGAGAGAAAAGATATTGTCTATTTGACTATAAACAAGATAATAGAGATGCACTGTTTCCTACACAATCAGGGCCACAGCATAGCTGATCATTTCTTTGATAAGGAGCATAGTTAGCTGATCATTATCCAAAGCTTTGTGGAAGTTATGGAATTCTAGACAAGTTATCTGGTTTCAAATTTACCTGCTAAAGAATCACTATTAGGCAGAGAATTTATCAGTTCTACAAGTCTGACTGTGAGGACCAAATTACTAATGTGAAATGAAACTTCAAAGGCAATCAAATCGACCCTCCAAAAATGTAGAAGGAAGAAAGGTCAATC
Source organism: Nicotiana knightiana (assembly GCA_005239525.1). Taxonomy (NCBI): domain Eukaryota; kingdom Viridiplantae; phylum Streptophyta; class Magnoliopsida; order Solanales; family Solanaceae; genus Nicotiana; species Nicotiana knightiana. The sequence continues at coordinate 48,962 of ML416939.1, read as the reverse complement.
ACAGAACTATAGGACTATACAAGTTTACCTAGCAAAAAAGTCCAAAGACTTGAGAACAAGCAGAAAACTTATTTTGTCACCGATACCAGAAGCCCAGCTTTATCCCTCAAGAAAACACAAGCTCTTGGAACCATTACAAGTAAATCAAATTCAAAGAGGAGAACTGTTAATCAGCAGTTCGGGAGGTCAATAAGATAATAAATGGATAATAATATGAAGACGTACGAAAGGTATTGTAATACGGGATATCTACTTTGCATAATAGGAAATGCCACCAGTCCTATCGTGTTATTTTCCCCTATTTGTGGGATAATCCAATAGAACCAGATTGTAATAAGGTGTTAAGTGGGCAACCCAATCTGCTACATTATGTATAGTTTAATATAATCATCTTCCTCGCAACTCGATGTCAACCATGGTAGGAAGTTTTAAAAAAATAGCCTACTGTGGAGAAGAACTTTTGACCATCAAGATGGAATATACTAGAGCCCTTTATCTACCATAAAACAACTCTTAACTTTTTAATTTACCTGCAACATAGATAATTGCTAGGTCTTTCTAACTTAAGTTACCTGCTAAAATCATGACAAGGAAAAACGAAAGAGAAACAGAAGAAAAAGAAATGCTGCAACAATATTTTCTTTCGCTTTTAGATTAAAATGAGTATTCATGATGTCAAGCAACTCTAAAAAGCACAGTCTATATGAGAGAATAAGCAAACTCATAATTTTGGTAACCAGTAATTAGCTGCCACAATGAGATGCAACTCACATTGATTGAGTAGGCAGTTCCCAGTACAAAACTGATGAATAGAGCCCAAAATAAAGGCCAGGAACCAACGATCCATCCAAGCCAAAAACTCTGGAAAGGAGGAGTACGAGGTATTTCTGTAGTCAGGATACGTGTACAGGAATATCTATTGATGAAATTTAATGCTTTGGAAGAAAAACTGGAAAAATAATAGAATTCTTGCAAGTTCACATGATATGCCATGACTCTCACAATTAACATAAGACGATTGTAGAGCAGTAACATAACATCAGCCAATGAAGAATAACTACCCAAGTCCCAAGAATTGAGCAACCAATATTTTTTAAAATTTTTATTTATTCACACATTGCAACCAATATTTTGGTCTCAGTGACCAAGGATGATACATATCTAATAAGCTTCAAGCTTCATATTTAGAACCCCTTCTTCCTTTAGGCTCAAAAATTATATCACTTACGATTTTGTACCAGAAAAAGAGGAACACAAGATGACAATAGAAACCTGAAGTTTTTCCGAGTTTTACGATTCTAATAAAGGGTAGAAATGAGGTCCATCAAAAAGTACTCTGCATTTAATCTATTTTACTTCTTATCTTCTCAGAAACTTCAAATAGAATTATAGAAATGCTGCTTTTAAGTATTCTATGACAGTAAAGCACATAAATATACAGCTAAAAGTAAAACCAATAGAACAAAACGTGAAGCTTACATGCCTAAAACAAACACTTGACCATTATGTTAAGCAGGATATTTAAACTCTGATACTGCTTTAACAGCGAATCCCGTACCCGAACCCCTAAAGATTCTGAGGGACAATAAGGGATTGCAATATTCGCCAACCCCTACATCTCACTACTTTCTAACTTTTCTTCTAATTCCATGAAGATTAGGCTGGGGAATCCTGAAGATAAATGTTTACCAAACATATGAATGACAAGCAAATAAGAGCTAGAATACATATTATTTGCAGTTCGAGATGACAATTTTCTCCATGGTGGTTAAGTAAAGATCTTTAAACTCACCAGAATGGCGAAAGACGACACGATAATTACTCCAGTCTGCAAAGAGTATTCCCCTGATGCCAATGGAAGATATGGCTTGTTTACCTGGAAAAAAAAAACATATTAAAATTTCACATGCAGAAGTAGAAAAAGTTGCTGGAAAATTTTATATCAACAAAGAAAGAAGAACTAAATATACTCCGAGGAACTTTTCCTTGGAGGAAAAAACATAAACTGCAATCGTCCTTATCACAGACAGATTCAGGAAAGATTTGATACTGCGTGAGGATTATAATGAAATGACAATTGATTAAAGGAGAATTGCTGTAGGGCCTTTTTTACCAGTAGTATAACAATTACAGACTTTCAAGTATTAGGTAGTGTATATCTACCGGTTGACAAGCTAGATACTCAAATACCTTCATAAACATTGAGTAAAAAGAGCAGTATTCAGTGAGTTCTAAATGGCTTCTCATGTATCAATATGTACCAATAGCCTAGATAAACCCATGTACCCAGCTCCCTCCCTAGCCCAAATATAAAATGACAGAACACAAACATGAAATGTGGCTTCTCGAATTAGGCCTTCATATTGATATCCGAAGCCTGCATGTTCTGCATTCAGAAATTAAATTCACGGAAACTAAATAGAAAAATACCTTGTCTATTTCGATATCAGACAACTGGTTTAAACCAACTATGTAAATGTTCATGAATAGGGCAGCAACAATAGCCTGCAATAATATAGTGGATATCAAAATTCTTGTCATCCCAGATCACATCGTCCATCGGATTAAGAATGGCCTTTACACACCTCTAACATCCCGGTAAAAAATAATGGAGAGAAATCAGAGAACTTCTCAACTGCAAGGAGAGAAACTGAAATTATGCTCAATGCCTGCTCAGAGAAAAGTAATGTAAGTTACTGTTCTAATACTTTCAATCTATCAAAATTCAAAAATAACTATATTCGATTGCATGTGTATTTCTGAAATTAGGCAGCTTTGTCCATCAGGCAGAGTCTCTGAAATTAACATCTTTCGACACCTTCTGAAATTAAAAACCTATTCCTCTAGCTTCATCTAATGAAATTCATAGTAGTCAAAGTCCAAATACGCATTAATAAAAAATTCATTTCTTGGCAAGGCATTACTGGCTCCACAAATTAAAAGTGGTTAAGAATTATAATGACATAAATAGACACAAATGAATGGTGGAGTTTACACAAATAGATAACGAAATAGCATGGCATATCAGATGACATGGAACCAATATAGGAGTTGTGGACCTAACTGTTCCTATTACGGTATGGGGCCGTGAGAACCTGTAGAAAGCATCCACTGCATCATGCACTGAGTTCGATGGACTCTTTGAAGGCTGAGATTCAAGAGGATGTTCAGAGGATGCATGCACCAAAAACCTCTCTTTATGTTTTCGATCAGTGGGAATAATGCTTCCATCCCTGCCTCCAACAAGCTCTTGCGTCATATACTGCCTTTGCAACTTCATAGAAGTGGAATCGCACTTTCCTGGTCTCTTCCATGCTTTACACTTCAAAGCTCGTACTATTGTGCGTGAACCTATTATGTCCCCATGTCGGAGGCATAGAGAGAAACATATTTCAGGGTATTAACAGAATCCAATCTATTTCTCCACTTGGTACTGCATACACATTACAGAAATTTCCTACTTCGTAGATTCTAGCTTTTTCAAATCATAAGTGAACACTATACAGTGGAAACAATACACAAAAGCACATTACATCATCCAAGAGCATAAGTCTTTTCCCAGTATCATCCCAGCAACAACTATCATCATTGCTTGTCTTGTCAAAAAAACAACACCATATTACTGTTCTCTTGATTTACTATCAGTTTTTCTGCCAGAGCTATGCTCCAGCACATAGAATGAACTCAAGATTGAACATATATTCAAATTAAAAGCAAAACTAGGTGATTTCTTCCCGGCGGAGGCCAAAAACACTAGGTAAATTGTTATCATCCGCCAAACCTTAGTGGGCTTGGTGGGCAGAGTTACCCGGTACCTGTGCTAGCAGGAGGTAGCAGGTACCGGTGGAATAGTCGAGGTGCGGGCAAGCCAGCCCAGACACCACCATCATTAAAAAAATAAAAGGAAAACTGCAAGAAACCCACCACCATCTAAAGTTGCAACACTCAAAAAATTACTGGAATTAATGAACACACAAAGAGCAGGTCCTTAATTAGAAATTGCAATGAAGACAGAGACAAATTAATTAGCTATTGAGCCAGGAAAGAGATTCCAATTTTACATGCTTCAAGAAAATACAGATTTCCAACCTCACAAAATCATGAAGAAGACTAAAAGACATTAAAAGAAATTCAACACTCAATGTGGAACTAAGAACTTCCAGAGCTTAGAGTCCAGCACTTAGAAACAAACTCAAGATTGAACATATTTTCCAATTAAGAAGAAAAATATACAAGAAAACTACATCATGCAAAGCTGAAAAACTCAAAACGTCCAGAAATACAAAAACCCAGTAAGAAATGAGAACGGAGATATAAATAAATTAATAAATTAGCTAAAAACCCAGCAAAAGGATTCAAGTTTTAATAGTTTGCATACTGGTTTTGAGTGGAGACAACTTTGCTGCAAGTGGAACTGCTGGTCTCTGAAACGACCCAATAAGCAAAGATTCCATTTTTTGATTTCTCAATCAGTACCAAAGGTACTCTACTACCTAAATCCTAACAATCTTTAGCTTAATAAAAATCAAATTAATTTGAACTAGAACCTAGCCAGCACGTTCTCTCTAGTGAAGTTAATGCATGTATTCTGCTAGTTTAGTTCAGTACTCCTAATTTCTCAGGTGGGTGCCTCAATATAAGCTTCTGAAAAATGTGATGCTGGTAATCATCCCTGTCTTGTCAGTTCGAAAATAAGTGGTGAAACCAAAAAATTAAAGATATATAAAAATTAAAAAAGAGAATCTTGTCCCTTAGGTATTAGGAGTTAATTACATAGGTGGGACTCGAAATGACTTTGGAGCTCAATCCTAATCGGTTAAAATTGTCCCTAAACTATACAAAATTGAACTATTACCATTTTACCCTACATTAAAAAGTGGCATGGTGTTATTACAAAAGTGGCTCAAAATTACAATTTTTGACTAACGGACCTCATTTTTAGGGATGGCAATGGGGCAGTGCGGATACAGGGTGGGGCGGGTTTGAACGTTAGCGGGGCGGGGCGGGTTTGAGAGTTTGCGTTTGCGGGGCGGGGCGGGGCGAGGCGGGACGGGTTCAATTTTTAAATTTAAAAAAAATGCGAGGCATGGCGGGTCATGGGTGGGGATTTAATTTTAAAAGGATAAATAATATTTAAAACCCTAGTCCCAAATACTCCCAATTTCACTCACACTTAAAACGAGTCATTTCTCCACTCTCATTCTCTCTCAGTCGACGGACGCAGAGACTGTTGTCTCTCATCTCCCAATTTCACTCAGACTTCGTCCTCGTGAATAGGTACTCGTCCTCGACTCTCAAACTCTTGCCTCAATTTCTCTCTCAAACTCTTGTTTTTCGGTAGTAACACGGTGTTTGATTCTCCAGTGGTTCTTCAATTCTCAGAAGGTGGACCGTCGGTAACTTTCTCCGGCGACGAGCCTATACGTGAGAAGATATTTGCTCTATTTATCTATATGGGTCCTCTTTTCTCTATGATTTGCTTATTGGTTTGATTTCAAACTTTACGAATTTGATGGTTTAAGGCTAAATGTCTTATTTTTCATTAATGTTATATGTAGTAGTAATGCGTGGACCAATTTCATACTCCTATTTGTTTTAGCTTAATGATTTGAGGTTTATTTTTTTGTCGCAACCATAACTCGACAACAACAAATTCATCTTCTTAGCATATGGTTGTAATTGCGATATATCAGTTTCATTTTCTGTGTCATTTATTTAAAGATGTTGCAAATTTTTGGACTTCTTATGCTAGGGGAAGGAGGGGTCCGATGTAAAATAACTTCTCTTTTAGTATTGTCAAATGTATTCTTCCTTGAATGAAAAAGACGACTGTTTTGTCAAAAGTTTGTATACATTTACAAAACATACTTGGAAAATGTCTCATAATATTAATTTAGCTTATTTTTTGTAGAAAAGTATGGAGTCTCAAAATGAAGAAAATCTGGTTGGTTCATCTTCTAGTACTTTTCCTATAGAGAGTGAGAATCAATTGCCTATGCAAGTCGATGAAGTTACTACTGAAGTTATCGATGAAACTGGGAAAAGAAAACTTATTTCTGACGCATGGAAGCATTTTAAACCGGTGATGATTAATCGTGTTCGTTTTGGTGTTTGTAAGTATTGTAATACTCGTATCAAATCAACAAGAAATTGTGGGACATCGCCCATGTTAGATCATATCCGTAGTCGATGTCGCAAAAAGCCAAGTAACTTAGACAATGAGGGTAGTTCGGGGGTGATGGTAGCCAACAACACTATTTGATCAAGATGTTTCACGTAGAGAACTTGTTCATGCTATCATTTTGCACGAGTATCCATTGTCCATTGTTGATCATGTAGGATTTAAGAAGTTTGTTGCTAGTCTCTAACCGTTGTTCAAAACGGTGTCTAGGAACACAATCAAGAATGATATACTGAAGATTTTCGACAATTTGAAAACAAAAACTTCTATGTTATTGGAAAAGCTTACAAGTAAAATTGCAATAACAACTGATATGTGGACTTCGGACAACACCAAAAAAGGGTTCATGGCTATTACATCACATTTTATTGATGATTCATGGAGACTTCAAAGCCATATTCTTAGATTTGTTTATGTTCCTGCTCCACATGATAAGGATACTTTGTGTAGTGCGTTGCTTAATTGCTTGTTAGAGTGGAATCTTGAAAGAAGAATTCCAACAACTAAAGTTGATAATTGTAGCACAAACAATGCTATGATGAAAACTTTGCTAGATGAGAAACTTTGTAAAAGGGATTTATTGTTGATGGGTCGAATGTTACATGTGCGATGTGTCACACATATCTTGAATTTGATTGTACAAGAAGGACTAAAAGTGATACAAGATAGTATTAATAATGTGTGTGACAGTGTCTTATATTGGATAGGGCCTTTAGGGAGAATCGAAAGGTTTGAAGAAGCTGCACGATTGCTACATATTTCTTGTAACAAAAAGTTAGAGTATGATTGCCCTACTCGCTGGAACTCAACATATCTAATGTTGAGAACAGCCATGGAATACAAAGGCGTGTTTATGAAGTTGAGCCTAAATGACCTTAGTTATCGTTGTTTTCCAACCGAAGGGAAATGGAGTGCAGCAAAAGAAGTTTGTGATACACTAAAGCTTTTCTACCATATCACTGAAGAATTCTCAGGGACTCAATATCCCACTTCTACTCAATATGTTTCTAAATTTTATGATATTAAGCTAGAACTGGAAGCCTTGGTGAAAATTTAAATCTTTTGATTAGCTCTATGGCATCAGCAATGTTGTTGAAATTTAAGAAATATTGGGATGAAGTGCATATTTTGATGGGTGTAGCTGTTATCTTTGATCCGAGGTATAAGATGAGGTTGGTGGAGTTCTATCTTACAAATATTTATGGTGGAGAAGCTGCTTCAGATAAAATTCAAGAAGTTCGAAACCATTGTGCTGATCTCTTTCAAGAATATAAGAGTAGAGGAGCTGAGTCATCCCAAGCATCTGGTTCTAGTGAAGTTGTTGGTCATGTTGAGGGTGACCGACTGTCTAGTTTTGATAGGTTTGTCGCGCCGAGTAGCTCGAATGTGGACACAAGATCAGAATTGGATTCTTATTTAGAAGAAAATGTGCTACCCCGCACACCATCATTTGACACTTTAAGTTGGTGGAAGACAAACGGATTAAAATTTCCTACTTTACAAAAAATGGCTTGTGACCTCTTAGTCATTCCTGTCTCTATCGTTGCTTCAGAATCTGCATTTAGTACTAGTGGGAGATTGATTAGTCCGCATCGTAGTAGACTTCATCCTACTACTTTGGAGGCTTTAATGTGTGCTCGCACTTGGTTATGGAACGAAATAAATGGTAAGTGATTTTTTCAATGACTTGTAATGTTAATAGTGATTTTCAATTTTTAATACTATATATGTTTCTTTTTAGATTTGGCTTCAACAGTCGACAAAGTTTCATGTCCAACATTACTTGACGAAGAGGAAGAGTCGGATTCAAGTGGTCGATAGAAGAGGAAGAGAATGTCATTTGTTTATAGATTTTGTTGAGTATAGACCATTAGACCTTGCTGAACATATTTTGTAGTTTGTTAAAGTTACTGCTTCTATGCCTTTTGATATGTGTTTTTACTCTTAGATTGTGTGTTTTACTTATGGAATTCTGGTACTTTTTGCTTGAATCTTGATGTGATGGATGAAGGGAAATTTTTGTTATTCATTTATCTGATGAAAAATATGGTCTTCTATTGAAATCGGGAGTTAAGTCAGCGCAGGCTGATAACAGAATGAAAATCTACAATTTTTTGTGTACTGAACTATCTTGGTCCTATTTGCCTGATCAATTTTTTGAATCTTGAAGAAAGCAACTTTTTATTAGACTCTGCTTCTATGCTGCAATTTAATTCTGCGTCTATTATCACGTTGCTAGTTCCACTTCCCATTTGGGACAATCTAGTTAATATTAATATTGGAGCAATTGATGGAGAGTCACTAGTTGTGCTCTCTTGTTCTATGCAACAACTTCCATCCATTGAATTTCTTGTTCTGTTTGATGGGAATTTAGGACAGATCTAGTTGTAAGATGTAAATTCAAGAATATGATTAATTTTGCAAAAGAGAGGAAGTTATGATATATATAGGAGAAAGAGAGCTAAAGAAATATGAATTGGGTTGTTGATTGATGAAGTCGTTGAATACATATATATATATAACTTTGCCCCATGTTTTAGTTGCAATAATTAATGTTTTATTATATGAAAGAAAATACAACTGGAGTGCGGTGCGGGTGAATGCAGGTTTAAATCTTATGCGGGGCAGGTTTAAATTTTGCGGGTTCAGACAAAACCCTCCCCGCACCGCACTGCCTGTCATTCCTACTCATTTTGTGCAATTTTTTATATTTTATCCCAAGGTCAAATTCTTGACCATCTTCTTTCCAAAATTCTTGCACACATGTGGACTTTGTTGTGGACCCTTGACATGATAGTAGGTCTCAAAATACGCTTTTATCCATCCATATACATAATGAATAGAAATAAGTATTTTGCAGTCGCCCAAATCTTGAGAGGCGGAGATCTCTCTTAAGCCATGGCAGATACTTGCAAGGACTGAAACTGCCAAGAAAAACTTCTCTCTATGAGCCATCAAAGTCACAGTTTTAAGAACACTAGCAAAAATGTGTCAATCTTCTTGTTGGGCAACACAAATTAGCAAAACTAACATTCAAGTAAAGCCGCCAAATAAGTCTCAGCTCTAAGTGCCTCCTCCACGTCAAGATCAACAAAGGGGGCATTATCCTCGTTGGTTCATGGCAGGAAGCTCGCGTCAATATTTTTGGAAGGATTATGATTTTGGTCTTGTAGTTTGATTCCTTGATGACTTTCACGGGGTTTAGCATACCTACCTGGATCTTGAAATCAAAACTCCACCCAATCATGAATGTAGACCTCCTGAACATCATCCTTCTTGAGTTTTTATAACGCCGAGAACAAGTACATGCAGCTTCTTAGGAGGAAGGGTTTTCCTTGATTGTCCACCTGTATCCATTACTTAGTTGAGGGGATAAATTTGTCGTAGAAGGACCCATGCACTAAAAAGCCTCTGATTGATCGCAAGTCCCACAAAGAAATGGATAGTTCACCAATAGAGGTAGAAATTGTGCTACTAGGTAGACGTCAAAGCTCGCAAAGGGCATGAAGGACATTCTCATTATAGTCATATGTGAAAAGCGAAGCAAAGATGGCGTCATACACCTTGATAAAATCCAGAGTATCCTTGTTGAGGGCAAAACGGCCTCGGGTCACCCAGGACCCCTACCAAACATACGTACAAGTCCATCCAACTTGTACACACATTTGGTTAGGGTCCAGGGTGACCCGAGTGCATTTGGGCGTATTATGTGAAAAATTATAAAAATGAGTTTTAAGTTGAAAATTCTTGAAATTTGATGGTCGATTCGTATTATTTGATATTGTTTTGATGATTTGAGGTAGCAAAATTATTTTATAAGATGTTATTACACTTGTGTGCATGTTTGGATTGGAGAATGAGGGGCTCGAGTGAGTTCCAGAGGTGTTGTGCATGGTTTTGGTAAAGCTGGTGAACAGATGGTGTGAGGAACCTGCAGATCTTTCATTTGCAAGGGTTTTGCTCGCAAATGCGAGCACCTCTTTTGCGAGGGTGGATAGCATTTGAAAAAATAGGTTGGGGCTGGGCACTTCGAAAATGCAAAGTTTGAATCGCATTTACGGACATGGGGGATCCGCTTTTGCAATGGGAATGTCGCATTTGCGACACAGTAGGCTTTGGGGAAACTTTGCATTTGTTATACATGGATTGCATTTGCGGCTAACCAGGGATCACATTTGTGATGGTTTCATTGCTTTTGCGATAACAGCATGCTCAGAGACGTTTAGCTTTTGCAATCATCATAATTGCAAACAAGAGTTACCAATAGCGATACCTGCAACTGGGTAAAATGGGGGAAATGGGGACTTAGTTTATTTTACACCATTTTTCAAGCCCAAGCTCCATAGAGGTGATTTTTTTCCAAATTCATGGGTAAGAATATTTAACTAGTTTTCAATCAATTTCAATTACTTTTTATGAGTTTTAAACATCAAATCTATGAATTTCATGTTAGAAAGTAGGGGTTTTGGGGTAGAATTTAGGGATTTTTAAAATGAGATTTAGACCCCAAATTGAGGTTGGATTTTGAAATAAATTATATATTCGGGTCGGGGCGTAAATGGGTAATCGGATTTTGGTTCGAATCTCAATTATTCCTTTTTCATTCATGGGTAATTTCTAAAGTTTCTTTTGAATTGTTTGAACGATATTTGGCTGGATTTGATTGGTTTAGAGGCTTGTTCTAAAAGGAAATCCATGGTTGGTTGTTGACTTGTTTCCGGAAGAGGTAAGTGTCTTGCTTATCTTTGTTGGGGGAATTTTTCTAATAAAATGATATTGTTTGATACATATTGGGATGATGTATATGCAAGGTGACGAGCGTATGTGTAAGGACTTGACCAGTCTTTTTGAGCATTTGTACTTCGCTCAGTAGTTTACGGGCATGAGTAGCTCCGTATGATGTATTATGACTTATGAGAATCGTCGATTTTGGTTATCAGGTTATTCAGAATCAATGTGGAAGAACGAATTTCATGGTTTAAGCTTTAAGTTGGAAGAGTTGACCAAGTTTGAATTTTTAGTATTTGACCTCGGATTGGAGTTTTGATGGTTCCGTTAGGATCGGATGGTGATTTTGGACTAGGGCGTATTCTCGAATTTACATTCGGATGTTTGTAAAAGGTTTTGGCACAAATTGGCGAAAATTAGAAATTTTAAGATTTGAAAAGTTCATACGTTTGACCGAGAGTTGACTTTGTAGATATAGGATTTGGATTGTGGTTCCAGAAATTTGAATAACTTCTTTATGTCATTTGGGACTTGTGTGCGAAATTTGGGTTCATTCCGGATTAATTTGCTATGTTTCGGCACGAGTTTTGGAAGTTCAAAAGTTCAAATTCATCAAGTTCGAATTGAGGTGTGATCCGTCGTTTCAATGTTGTTATGTGTGATTTGAGGCCTCGAGTAGGTCTGTATTATGTTATGGGACTTGTTTCTATGTTTGGACATGGTCCCGAGGGGCTCGAGCAAGGTTCGGATCGTTTGGATCATTTTTTGGCTAAAGTTGCTGGTGGCAGATCTAGTGTGATCGCACCTGCAACTGGTTTGCGCAGGTGCGATGGTCGCAGAAGCGACAAAGGAGTCGCAGAAGCAACAAAGGAGTCGCAGAAGTGAGGTGAGAGCTGGTGAGGAAGATCGTAGAAGCGGAATGGGAGGCGCATTTGCGCGTCCGTAGGAGCGTAGTTCTTAGCCGTAAAAATGGCTTGTGGCGCAGAAACGTGTGGTTGTCGCACCTGCGTGTGCGCAGAAGGGAGGAAATTACGCAGGTGTGATAGGCTAGGCCTTCAGTGGTTTATCGCAGGTGCGAGTCGTTTGCCGCATAAGCGGAGATCGCAGGTGTGATTACTTGTTCGCATTTGTGAAAAGTCTGGGCAGAAGCTATTAAATCGAGGTTTTTGGTTCTTTCATCATATTTTGAGATGTGGGACACGGATTGAGGTGACTTTTGAAGCAATTTTCATCACAAGGATTAGGTAAGTGTTTTATACTCGATTTTGATTATATTTTGTGAATCTATCTTCGTTTTTGATAATTGGATTATGAATTTTAAAGAGAAATTGGGGGGTTTTTAACTAAAGTTTCATAGAGCGAATTCTTGGATTTTGAATATCGATTCGAAGTCGGATTTGAGTGAAACTAGTATGGTTGGACTCGCAATTGAATGGGTTGCCGAAATTTGTGAATTTTGTCGGGTTTCGAGGTGCGGGCTCGGGTTGGACTTTTGGGATGATTTTTGGGCTTTGGTTAAAGATTCGACCTTTATCGATTGAGTTTGTTTATTTTGGTATTATTTGATGTATTTGAGTTGCTTTTGGCTAGTTTCGAGCCGTTCATAGGTCGGTACGTGCAAGATGGCAGTTTGAGCATCGTTTGGCTTGCTCGGTATTGGATTTGTCTTGTTCGAGGTAAGTAACACTTCTAAACTTTGGACTAAGGGTATAAAACCCCGAATTACGTGTTATGTGATTAATGTTGAGGTGATGTGCATGCTAGGTGATGGGCGTGTGGGCGTGCACCGTGTAATTTGTGATTTAGTCGATTACATGAAATTATGTAGTTATCTTATCTGAAAATTTCTACTGTACTCTATGTGTTAGGGCACCTGAGCTGTAATTGGTGCTAGAAAACATGTTTAGGTTATATGTTGGTATCACTGGGACCCATAATGGTCGTTCTTTGCTGTTGAGTTATTTGCTTGATTTCAGTTATGTACTCAGTCGCATTCACATATCATATCTCCATCTTTGTTATTATTTATTGTCACATATCATTAATTTGGTATGCTCGGCATGAGTGTTGTGAGCCGAGAGACTAGAGAGATTGATGACTGAGTGAGGCCAAGGGCCTGATTGTGAGGATATTGATACTATTGCACGTGAGTTGTCTGTGCGAATCCAGATATTGATACTATAGCACGTGAGTTGTGCGTGCGGATTATAGCGCTTGGACTGAAGGAGCCTCTCCAGAGTCTGTACACATCCCCCAGTAAGCGCATTTGATTTATATTGAGGGATGGATCTTCCCTGAATCATTTAATTATGGGGATGGATCTTCCGCTGGGTTGGATTGACCTTATACAATACTGAGTGACTGACTGTCAGTTGATAATATATATATATATTGGATAGATCTTCCCGAGGCTGGATTGGCCATATACAATACTGAGTGACTGGACATGTAGAGTGATTGAGCATGATAAGTGGAAAGTGTGAGACAGTGAGATTGAGTACTCTGAGAGTGTGAGTACATGAGTTCATCACTGAGATACATTGTATTTGACATGCGTACTTGAGATACATGAATAGAGATGCATTTCTTTCTGTTACCTGATTTTGGTGACATTCAAGATTTCACCTGCATAGAGACATGTAGGCATAGAGATGTACTTTCCTCATGCTATCTGGAAAAAAAATGAAACATCTTATTTATTGTTGAAAAGTTTTGGAAAAAATCACAGTTTTACGAACCTACTCATATTTTGGTGATTTTGGTAAAAGAATTGGAGTTTTCACTGATATACTTGAAAAGAATGCCTATTTTTCCAAAATTGTGAACGAGATGAGCATCTTTTATCTGAGTATGTTTCTTATACCATTATTATTATGTTGTTATGAATTGTTGTTGGCTATTGGTGTTGGAGTCTGGCCTCTGCTCCAGCTCGTCACTATGAGTCTGGCCTCTGCTCCAGCTCGTCACTACTTTCAACCTAAGGTTAGGTTTGTTACCTATTTAGTACATGGGGTCGGTTGTACTCATACTACACTTCTGGACCTTGCGTACACATGATTAGATGTTGATGTTGTTGTGTTCGACGGGAGCTGGATTTGAAGATGCACATGCGGTCCCGTTACAACTGCCTCTTGTTCATAGTAGCTCTAGACTTATGAAAAATATTTTTATATTTTATTCGGACATATGATGTATTTTTTCTTCACCTCAGCATTGTAAATTCTAATCTTAGAAGCTCATGATTTGTACTACCAGTCCTTGGAAAATGTATAAGATTCAAATATTTTCTTTTACTTAATTGTCTTATTAACTTTCATTGGAATTGGATAGTTATTAATTGGTTTACCTAGCGGGTTGGGTTGGGTTCTATCACGACTAGTTGAATGTGCCAGGATATCCCTGCTCGAGGTAGATTATAAGATGTGCCTTGTAGGACTATGTGATTTTCTTGCCACATGTTTTACTTGACTTCTATAATAATATGAATATGAATTCTAACACTAGAAACAATGATTCAACTTTTCATAACTAGGTTAAATTTGATGGCCTTTTGTGAAACTGTTGATATGCTAAATTCGATCATCACTATACCTAATCACAATTACATGTCTACAACCGAAGTTGTGTGGTACTTGGGTTCGATACTTATGTTGAAAATCATGTTTGAGTTTCACCGAGATACTTGAACAATAAAGTTCATGAGGTTTATTGAATTATTATTGTCTTGAGAGCTGTGATTGATGTTCACGTGGTGTATTTGTTAAACCACTCCCCTGATGTTATCCATGCTTCCTACTTTGCTTGTCATTGTTATACATGTGCTTGGTGAGGAAGAGTGTAAAGCATGAAGGGTGATGCCGTGCAATTGCATATAAATTATTATGTGAGGAAGAGTGTAAAGTACGAAGGGTGATGTCGTGCCATTTCATATACATTATTATGCACAAAGGATAATGATGTGCCATTGTTTTACATTATCATGTGAGGAAGAGTGTAAATCACGAAGGGTGATGTCGTGCCATAGCATATACATTATCATGTGAGTAAAAGTGTAAAGTACGAAGAGTGATTCCGTGAAATTTCATATACATTATTATGCATGACGTATAATGTCGTGTCATTTCATCTACATTATCATGTGAGGAAGAGAGTAAAAGCACGAAAGGTGATGCCATGCTAGTGTTTTTATATTATCATGTGTTCATGGCACGAAGGGTGTTTCCCCGCGTGAGGACGAAAGATATGCATTATATTGTGATATATTTCTTTGTGTATACGTTTATGCCTTCATCTTGAGTTGTTATTGTTGCACCTATGTTTTGTTTGATGCCTGCGTTTGTCACATCCTTGCCTTTTTCCTTATTTGCTATTGTTCTATTTGTGCCTTCTATTTGTTACTTGTTGTTATGTTCATGTTGTCATGACCCGAAACCCCAAACTCGGGGTCATGATGGTGTCTAACATCCACTTGCTAGGAAAGCCAACATGAACACATAATTAATCGATTTTAACAATTGAAAACAAAATATTAACAATGGTAATGATAAAAGTCTGAAGTAGAGTAACATAACACCGAACAACAAATTCTAAACATATCCCAGAACATGGAGTCATGAATACATGAGCATCTAGAGTGCTACAAATAAGGTCTGAACAAAGTACAACTATTTTGGAACTCAATAAAACTGTAAAGAGAGAAAGGAAGGGGACTTCAGGGTTGCGGACAACGTGCAACTATACCTCAAGTCACTGAGACCGAATCCGAGCAGAAAGCTACTAAGCGCCGCTAGTACCAATACCAGCATCTGCACAAGAAGTAAAAAAGTGTAGTATGAGTACAACCAACCCAATGTACTCCGTAAGTGTCGAGTCTAACCTGGACGAGATAGTGACGAGGCTATGACAAGACACCTGCATAAATAAACATGTACAATTATATATAAAATAACAATAATAATAGAGAATGATAATGTACTAACTGGGAGAGGACATGCCAAAAGGGGAAGATATAACAAATACAACATGTATGAAATCACGAAATAACCAAGTAAATCACCAAGACCGGGAAAATCAGTCAAATCAATGATATGAAAATGACATGACATCACCCTTCGTGCTTTTACTCTCATCCTCACCATGTAATAATATGACTATAATGGCACAACATCATCCTTCGCGCTTTTACACTCGTCCTCACCATGTAATAACAATATGAATGAAATGGAACGGTATCACCCTTCGTGCTTTTACTCTCTTCCTCACCATGTAATAATGGTAATATGAATGAAATGGCAAGGCATCACCCCTCGTGTTTTTACTCACTTCATCATTATATAATAATGATAATATGAATGAAATGACACATCAGCACCCTTCGTGCTTTTACTCTCATCATCACTATGTAATAATGATAATATGAATTTGAATAATAAACAATGCGAATAATTTAACTTCAAATATGGTGCCATGATATCAAAATTCAACTTCCAGAAATATTCAACAACTTTGAAATAAGAAATAATTATGAAACGATTAATCAAAGAAGTAATAATTTAGCCAAAGCATGGATATCATAATTAACAAAACAATAAAGTACAAAGAAACAAGTTCCACCCGCATGCTTTAACCCGATGACAGCGCATATGTACTCATCACCTCACATATACATTGTCCCCACACATAAAACACGTAGCAAATAGACCAACAAGCCCTAATCCCTCAAGTCAAGGTTAACCACGACAATTACCTCACTCCGCAACCAAATCAATGCTCAGCCACAACTTTTCCTCTAGAATTAGACTTCAAACCAATCAAATCTAACCAAATATAGTTCAAATAATTCAAAATAAGCTTTAGAAACTACCCACGAGTGAAAAAGATTCAATCATTAATATTTTTTGGAAAAATTCAACAAAATTCAACCCTAGGCCCGCTGGCCAAAACCTGAGATACGGAGCAAAACCCGATTACCCATTCACCCCTGAGCCCGGTTATGTGATTAGTTTCAAAATCCGACCTCAATTTGAGGTCTAAATCTCAATTTTTTAAAATCCCCAATTTCTACCTAAATCCCTAATTTCTACCATAAAAAAACATAGATTAAAGGTTAAAATCAATGGGTGTTTATGGATTTGTATGGAAACAAGTTAAAATCTACTAACGCATGAAGTTGGGATGAAAACCCTCTTCAAAATCGCCTCTAGGATGAGCTCAAACTTGAAAATGGTGAAAAATGGGATGATTCTCGATTTTTAGAACTTTTAAAGACTGGGCGTCAGGTGTTCGTCGCGTTCGCGAGACACCTGATGCGATCACGAAGCATTATGACCTACTGGCCTATGCATTCGCGAGAGGTTGTACACATTCGCGATGGCATGTCCCTCTCGGCCTTCGCGTTCGCGTAGAACAAACTCTTGCCTCCCCTAGAATCTCACTTAACCCATCATGTTCGCGAGTGAATTGTCGCGTTCATGAAGGGTAATCCCTCCGATGCTTCGCGTTCGTAGACGCTTCTCCATGTCCGCGTAGAAGAAAACCACCCCAGCCCCAAGTTCCCCTTCACGATCTCGAGAATGGCTTCGTGATCGCGAAGTGCACTGCACCAGACACCAGCAAAATGACTTAAACTTTGGAATTGTAAGTCAAAAATCACCCTATCCAAAAGTCACCCGAGCCCCTCGGGCTCCAAACCAAACATACACACAAGTGTAATAACATCATACTAACTTGCTCGCGCGATCAAAACACCAGAATAACGCCTAGAACTACGAATCGGACATCGAAATGCATGAAGTTTTCATAGAAACTCAAGAACTTTTAAATTCACAACCGAGCGTCTGAATCACATCAAATCTACTCCATTTTGCACCAAATTTTCAAGACACTTAAATGGTAAAATGAACCTATACCAAGTTCCGGAACCAAAATCCGAACCCAGTAGCTATAAACTCAACCTACGGTCAAACTCCGAAATTCTTTAAACCTTCTAATTACTAGTTTTCAACAAATCATGACAAAACAAGTTAGGGACTTCCGAATTCAATTTAGGGTATATGCACAAGTCCAAAATCACGATACGGACTCATAGGGACATTCAAAATACCGATCCGGGTATGTTTATACCAAATATTGACCGTAGTCAACTCAAATCATTTTTAAGGCTAAGATTCATATTCTTATAAGTTTTTCAATTAAAATTTTTCCCTGAAATAAGACACGGACAATGCACGCAAATCGAGAAATGCTAAATGGAGCTAATCGAGGTCTCGAAACATGAAAATAATGGCTAAAAATCAAAATGACCTATCTGGTCATCACATTCTCCACCTCTAAAACAAACGTTGATCTTCGAATGGACATAGAAATGTACCTAGACTGGTGAAAAGGTGAGGGTATCTACTCTGCATATCGGACTCGAACTCTTACGTAGCTGCCTCGATCGGCTAACTTCTCCACTGCACCATAATAGAAGGATAACTCTTAGAACTCAACTTCCGGACCTGCCGTGCTAGAATCGCCACCAACTCCTCCTCATAAGTCAAATACTTGTCCAATTGGACTGAGCAAAAATCTAATACATGAGACGGATCACCGTGATACTTCCAAAGCATGGAGACATGGAATGTCGGGTGAACTGCTGATAAGTTAGGTCGCAATGCAAGCTTGTAGGCCACCTCACCAACTCTTTCAAGAATCTCAAAGGGTCCGATATACCTAGGGCTCAATTTGCCCTTCTTTCCGAACCTCATCACACCCTTCATGGGTGAAATCCAGAGCAAAACCCTCTCTCCAACCATGAATGCGACATCACGAACTTTATGATCGGCATAACTTTTCTACCTAGACTGAGCTGTGCGAAATCGATCCTAAATCATCTTGACCTTTTCCAAGGCATCCTAAGCCAAATTCGTACCCAATAGGCACGCCTCCTTCCGGCTCAAACCAACCAACTGGCGAACGACACTGCCTCCCATATAATGCCTCATAAGGAGCCATCTGAATACTCGATTGGTTGTTGTTGTTGTAGGCAAACTACGCAAGCGGCAAAAACTGATCCCAAGAACCCCCGAATCCATAACGCAAGCGCGAAGCATATCCTCCAATATCTGAATTGTGTGCTCGGATTGTCCGTCCATCTAGGGGTGAAATATTGTACTCAACTCAACCCGTGTGCCTAACTCACGCTACACGGCCCTCCAAAAAAGCGATGTGAAATGTGTACCCCGATCAAAAATAATGGACATCAGAACATCGTAAAGATGAACAATCTCAGGAATATAAATCTCAGCTAATCGCTATGAAGAATAGGTAACTACCATTGGAATGAAGTGTGCCGACTTGGTCAACCTGTCCACAATGACCCATACTGCGTTAATTTTTTCGAAGACATGGTAATACGCTCCCACTTCCACTCGGAAATCTCAAGTCTCTGAAGCAAATCGCCAGGCCTCGGATACTCGTACTTCACCTGCTGGCAGTTCAAACACCAAGCCACATACACAACTATATCTTTCTTCATTCTTCTCCGCCAATAATGCTGCCTCAAATCCTGATACATCTTGGCGGCACCCAGATGAATGGAATACAGCTGTCACGACCCAAAAATCCAACCAGTCGTTATGACACCTAACCCAACCTGCTAGGTATGCCAACTAATAACAATCCAATTCAAATGAGATTCATTATGAGATGAAAAGATAATACAACTGAACTTTTATACAAAGAACTCCCAAAGACTGGTAATACAAATCATGAGCTTCTAAGATTTAGAGTTTACAAAGCTGGTATGAAATAAATACATCATCCGTTTGAAATATACATGAACAGATTAAAAATTCTAAAGCTACCAATAACAAAAGGTAGGTATGACCGGAATGCATGTACATCTTCAATGTCAGCCCTCGCTGTACACAACAACATCAACACAAGGATCTGCATGCAAGATGCAGAAGCGTAGTATGTGTACAACCGACCCCATGTACTCAATAAATATCCTAACTAACCTTTACAAGATAAAAGATGCAAGAGCTATAGATGATACTCACTAACACCTGTGCAGTTCAAAATTCCAACACATATAGAACGAGTGTATAATCAAATTAGGAAAATCTTAGGTAAAAACCATTTTTGATGCTCACAATTCTTGGTTTTGAAGTGTTCTGCTCAGTCAACAATCCAGCATATAAGGAAGATATGCAAGTAAATTAGGTAATCCGTCAAGGAATTTGCAAGTAAATATGGAATGCAATAACCAAATATCAGTCAGTTGCGGTGCGCAACCCGATCCAATAACGGTAACTAGCTCTTTCAGAGCTCACATCAATATCAACCGCATGGACAACTCACGTGCTACACGGACAACTCATGCGTTATAGTATTAATATCTGAATTCACAGGGATAACTCACGTGTTGTAGTATCAATATCTGGATCCACACGGACAACTCAGGTGCTACATGGACAACTCACGTGCTATATTATCAATATATGATTAGCACGGACAACTCACATGCTATAGTATCAATATTTGATCCACACAGACAACTCACGTGCTGCACAAACAACTCACGTGCTATAACATCAATATCTGGATCCGCACGGACAACTCACGTGCTAATATCACAATCCACCCGGCGCGGTCACAGACATAAGAACACAATTCGCCCGGCGTGGTCACAGGCATCCAGTCCAAATCATATCGCACAGAAGAAAGTATACAAGAACACATGTATATGACAACTAAATATCATATTTCATTCTCCTGGACTGGAATAATTACATGCTAAAGTGTAGGCATGTAGAATGTGTCCTATCATAGCTCAAGTCGGCAAATTTTATCACAGAAATAACAATTACCAAGTTTTATTCAGGGATTTAGCCTCTTCTTAACCTCAAACATGGCTTAAATAGTTCCCAACAATGATACAAATATGAGAAATATTGTAGCTTAACGATTAACAGTCAATTCTAGGCATATCATAGCCTAAGCACTACCTCGAACATGGATAAATACCCTAGTGCTCGCACATGGCTCCAAACCTCACACATATGTCCACCCATAGCATGTAGCTATCGCAAATTATTCAGGCAATAAGTGCCTCAACCAAGTTTAGATAGGATTCTTACCTCAAACAAGCCAAATCCAATACTGAGCAAGACAAACAATACTTTAAAATGTCATCCCGCGCGTACCGATCTCCGAATGACTCGAAACTAGCCAAAAGAAACTCAAGAACATAAAATAAAACCAAAAAAAACAAACCCAATTAATAAAGGTCAAATCTTTAATCAAAAGTCTAAAGTAAACCAAAAAATCAAACCCGAGCCCCCACATCGGAACCCGAAAACTCATAAAATCCGAAAACCCAATCAATTACGAGTCCAACCATACTAGTTTCACTCAAATTCGATTCCGAATCGACGTTCAAAACTAAAAAATTTACTTTGTGAAACTTTAGACAAACCCCCAAATTTCTCTTTCGAATTCATCCATCAAATGCCAAAAACGAGAATAGATTCATGAAATATAATCAAAATCAAATAGAGAACACTTACCCCCAATCCATATGGTGAAAATTGCTTCAATCTGAGCTCCATAGCTCCAAATATGATAAAATGACTCTAACCCTCGAAGTGGAAATTCATAGAGTCTGCCGAGTTATTACACTTCGCGAACGCGCACAATCCCACGCGTTTGCATAGAACAATCCCACCAGCTGAAATTTCCTCTTTCATGAACGCACCATCACAGTCACGAACGCGATGGTCATTCTCCTTGAGCTACGCGATCGTGTTCAACACTTTGATACAGTGAAGAACAAACGCCTACATCCTCAAGCCTTCCTTCCTTCTACGCGAACGCGTTGCTAGACTCGCGAACGCGCTAAACATTTGCCTCAACCTTCGCGAACACGTTTGTGGACTCGCGAACACGATGAACAATTTTCCCCAGCCATCAAACAACTCTACGGGATCACGATTAACTTTATACGATCGCGAATAAGGAAGCCAGATGCCCAGAACTCAGTAGAAGCCATCAATGCCAAAATGAAGAAAAATGGCCCGAACACAATCTGAATCACACTTGAGCCCATCGGGACATCGTCCGAACAATCCAACAAGTCCCATAACATAACACAGACCTACTCGAGCCTCAAATCACACATAACAACGTCAAAACGACGAAAAAATTGCACCTCTATTCAAACTTAATGAACTTTTAAACTTTCAATTTCCAAATCTCGTGCCGAAACATATCAAATCAACTCGGAATGAACTCAAATTGCGCACAAGTCCCAAATGACATAACGAAGCTATTCCAAATTCTCAAAAACAAAATCCGACCCCGATATTATCAAAGTCAAATCCCAGTCAAACTCATGAACATTTCAAACCTTCAATTTCTAATTTTCGCCAATTAGTGCCGAAACCTTCTAGAAATATCCATATGCAAATCCTGGCATACACCCACGTTCAAAATCACCATTCGGACCTAACAGAACAATTGAAACTCCAATCCAGGGCCAAATACTAAAGAGTCAAACTTGGTCAATTCTTGCAACTTAATGCTTCAAACATGAAATTCATTCTTCCAAAAAAATTCCGAAGCACCTGAAAACTAAAATCGATGATACACACAATTCATAATACATCATACGAAGCTAATCAAGATTCCAATTGCTGAACGGAAATGTAAATGCTCAAAACGACCGATTGGGTCGTTATATTCTGCCCCACTTAAACCTACATTCATCCTCGAACGTGTTCAAAGTCGTTCCAAAGCCATCAAAACACCGTGTAACCTTACCATGAACATATGGGGGGGGGGGGGTGATCCCATGTCACCCAATCCCTATAAGCCTGACAATATAACATAACTGAAGATCATTACTTTAACCTTAGCTCGTAAACCTTAGAACCCACTTTCCAACATCCGCAATCCTTACAAGACCCAAATCTCATACCTACACACTGTATAAGTCTGAACAAGCAGTATCAAGCCATAACTATAACCCAATACATAATCACATTTTATACCACACAGCTCGTATACTTGTACCAATAATTCCCGATCAGTAGCCGCTCAAAACAAACATAGTACTGGTAATAAACCTCATATCAAATGGAACCTCGTTCTAAAACCTTCGTACACTGTTGATGATGGAAGAAACATACCAAAAACTCATAATCACTCATTAGATCAACAAAATATGAAGCTCTCCCTCATCCGACAAGGACCAAAGCCAAATTATAAGCCGAGTTCCATTATTATTCCTCCATACATATTGTAAATTGAATCCGATAGTACCCACTTTAGGTCCAATGACCTCGTCTCATCAAACACAACTATTATATTGACATGCCACACCAATACTACCTAGAGTCATAAACTATGCAATTCGTGTATCCATAAGCACCAACTTAAATGTTCTCTAACATGGAAAACTGACTAAAATGAGAGAATCGTCCAACAAGCTCAACAAGTACCACCCCAACCACAATGCTATGAACCGATCATATATAGTAGAACTAAGACACACGAATCACACAAGTATCATATCCCATCATAACCCCACTGCAATACATGACCCATAAAAAAATTAATTCGTATGAAATACCTTGAGCCCCAATGCTCAAAATCGACAACCACATGCAATTCGACATCAAGTACACAAGTGCATAACCATAACCATGGAGAAGCAAATAACAGAATATACCACAGCCTGGAAAGAACATATCCAAGGCACAAGCAATCATTCAAAAGTTCAATAGCCATCTCGCTCGAATCCTGTTGCAATGCCCAAAAAGAATCGCCTAGGTGCACATATAACCAATAAATCACAACCCCTCGTAGCGTAGAAGAGTAACACAAAGCATTTTAGAACATGAACAAACTCAACTCTAACTGAATGACACTCCTTCCAGCAATAATGGTGCTGAGTCAATAATTTCGACCGGGTGTAGAATACACATTCTCATTGGGCCTATCAGTGGGCCCCCAAATCAACTCTGATCATCTATTAAATGGATAAATGGCCCTCCAAAATTCTGTAATGACCTAAAAATAACACGTTCCACCTGTCGCGCCCCTTTTTCTCGCGAAATCAGGTTTCGACACGTGACAACTCTTTTAAAGAAGAGTGTTAAAAGAGAGTCGCCACCTAATGGATTTAAGGTGCGTTAGGGCACCTATTTGCAGATAACTTTGGTTTAACCAGTTGCATCACCAAAGATCGAGTAAAGGGCTCTAATTACCTTGAGGAGAAGGTGTTAGGCACTCCTAAAGGACCACAACGTTGGGTCCCGTCCGAACTCGAGTTATATGAATTAGTCTAAGCAAAAGAGAAGAGAAAATATTGGGCAAATAAAATAAAATAATTGACTTTAAAACAAAGGTAGGGGGGTCCTAAGTTTTTTAGC
Source organism: Nicotiana knightiana (assembly GCA_005239525.1). NCBI lineage: Eukaryota > Viridiplantae > Streptophyta > Magnoliopsida > Solanales > Solanaceae > Nicotiana > Nicotiana knightiana. The sequence goes on along the minus strand of ML416939.1, from coordinate 24,635 downwards.
CTAAAGGATCACCCCGTGCAACATAAATAATACTTTGTAACTCCCTCGAGGTGGGGTGTAACTCATATTATTCAGCGGGCACAGACTCTTATCTCCTACTACCCAATTACTATCTTTAAGTTGTTTACCTAAAGCGCACTAGTTGATTCTAAATCATACCCTATGCGTTCACTACCCGTCCCATGCCTATCTAGGGTGGTTCTAGACTTAACTTAGGTTGCTCAAAAATGAGAAAACTAGGCGACATACAAAAAATTTGGACTTTCATGTATAGGAAAACAAGGGCTCAAGTTGGCATCTGCACTTAGGCAACAAGTGCACGCAGACTAATTAACATTGAAAGTAGCAGATTTTAATAAGTTAAGGTTGCAGAACCCTATAGGCAGGATCTCTATGTGATTCTGGATTTTATAAGTAGGCAGTTTCATGTGCAAAGCCTTTTTCTCCTAATACAATTTCTGAAGCCTACATAGTTGCCTACTGATTATAAGCATAAGAAATAAACCTATAGGCATGATGTCGAGGTGATTCATGCAGTAACTAATGATGGTAATCACATGAATATGTTCAAAATTGCTTAATCGAGTCTTATAAGCATGGTTTCTAATAATGATAATTAGCACAATGTTCAAAACTATTGAAGAAACGAGCAGGACAATAATTAAGACTGATTTAGACCCTATAGGCATGATTTATATAATTAAACTGATTATTTAGATCCTATAGGCATGATTTCTACAATTAAAACTGATTTTTTTTTAGATCCTATAGGCATGATTTCTAAGTTATAAGCAGGTCATCATGTAAATTAACAGGGTCCTATACAGCCTAATGCATGCGCACAATGAGATATTAATAATTCAAACCCTATATGCATGGTTTCTAACGGGTAAAGGCAAACACATTTGAACCAAATAAAGAACCTATAGGCAGGATTTCTAACATATATTTGAGCAAAGTAGGATACTTATATGCAAGATTTCTATAATAACTGAACATGTTTGAGCAAAGTAATGCATTTTGAGCAAAACAGAATACCTATAGACAGGATTTCTACCCATTTCAATGCAAGTATAAGATAAAACCCCCTTTCCCAATTTTACTAATGCCCCAAAATGTTATTACACGAATTATTATAGATCCAGAATGAATAGAATAAATTACAAAGTAGAATAACTATTGGGAGCCTACAGTAGGCCCAAAGATACACCCGGCCAGGCCAGGCCTTCATTTCCATGGTTCATAACAACCCAAAATTACATCCTCATTGGAATAGGGCAGCCATAAATCAATTGATTCATCCAATGGGTATAAAACAGAGTTGAGCATATGAACCAAGACCTAGTGTGTCAGAGTTCCCAAGGGCTTCAAGAACCTAGGACAGTGCTTACTCTAGGGAGGTTAGTAGAGATAATTTCAGAGGAGAGACTAGGGACCAAGTCCTAGTGTGTCAGAGTTCACAAGGGTCTCAAATGAACCCTGAGCAGTACTCACACTAGGGAGGTCAAAGAACAGAGCCTAAGTAGCCTTGGCTTTCAGCCGGCTAAGAATAAGATCTCAAAGGGACCAGACAATAAATGAATAAAATGAGGTTAAAGGACACCACTGAAGTAATAAACATGCTTGAATTTAAGACACACATAACTAAGTTTAAGAAGATAAGTTCAATCACATACGCATACTTTAACAAGGCAAGTTGCAAAACAAATTTGTAGTAAGAAAAAGAGAGTTCAAATTATGCTAAGTGCAGAAGACTAGTGTCACAAAAAGGAATCATATCGATTGGCAATATAACCTAATATGCTGAGGACTAATTAGTCAAATTACTGAAAAAGTCAAGACATGATGAAAACAGGATCAAAACAAGCTACATTGCAACAAATTCATAAACAAACTTGTTATTATCTTAATGAATACACTCATACTTAGTTAGCTAATCCATAGAAATGTAATATGAGTACATGTTCAAATAGCAATTCTAAACAGAAGAGGGGTGACTATCAATAACACATGGACTAGGCAGAATTAAGAGAAATTAATCAACTCAGGTCTAAACATGTCTTAAACTACAAATGTAATGGCATTTAGATTAACAGAGTCTAAAATTGAAGTAACACATTGTACAAAATGGCAGATAAATCAGAATGAAATGAAAAAGGATTGGTAACTCACCAGTTAAAATGAAATAAGAAAGAAAGGAAGCCCACGGTATTGTGAATATCACCAAAAAAAAGCAAGAACTCAGAATTTCTGGCCTTGGCTTTCAGCCGGCCAGGAAACAAAATGCAGAACAAGATTATTAAAGAGCACACGATCTTAGTTTATTTTGTAGTTTTCTTAATGATTCCGACACTGTTTCAAAGGGGAATGGGGAGGGGTTTATATAGTGACAAAGATCGAGCAAGTAAATAAGGAAAAGTGTAAATCAAACGCAAATAAGGAAGTATTATCATGCAGAATCAAAATAAAATCGGATTTAGGGAAAAATAAGTAACCCTAATTTTTAGAAAAATGAAATATTAACAGAATATTCACACACAAAGATGGATAGAGACATAAATAGTACCAAAATCAATGAATCGAAATAATTAAGAAAAAAGATCTAAAAACACTAACTTTTAGGTAAGTGAAAAATCAGCAGAATCTCAACAAAAGAAAAATCAAACTCGTGAATATAGACAAGATAACACTCAAAATCAAAGACTTGAACCAATTTTGGTTTGATTTGAAAAAGATCTGTAAACTCTAGCTTTAGGGTAAGTACGAATCAACAAAATTATTTACAAAATCGGACTCACACGATGTAGAATAAACGTATGTAGATGGAATATTGTCCAGATTCAAGAGATTAGACAGAATCAAAGTGGTAATACTTGCCATGTTTAGGAAAGTATTAGGTAATACCATGGAGAATCAACCAATAGCGGAAATATACAGATATGGTAAGTGAATGAGAAGGAAATCTCATTAGAAGAGGGATTAGGAAAAGGGTTTCGAGAGGCGGGGGGTTAGGGTTCTTCAGAGGGGAGAAAGTAGAGAGGATTTAGGGGCGTCGGGTGGTGAGAATAATTTAGGGTTAGGGGGTGTTAGGGTAATTAAAAGAGAAGGAATAATGTGGGTCGTTGATCTCTGAGATCAACGACAACGATTAGCTGGGGTCTTAGGTCAAATTGTTTAATTGATTAGGCTGGGGTTATTTGGTTTTTGCCTGAGGTTTATTGGGCTAAGGGACTGGGTAGTTCAGGTCCGAAAAATAGGTAAGTTTTAGTCAGATTTTAAATACCCAATATTTAATAAATAAATAATTTATGAAAGTAATTAATAAATAACAAAAATAGCATTTGTGCACTAAAATGATTAAAAATAATTACTTAATATTATAAAAATACAAAAAATCATTTTCTTCATAAATAATGTAATTATATATGCATATGGGCTATTATTGCAAAAATATACATTAGCCTTAAAATGCAAATATAATTATGAGAAATGTACTGAAAAATGTTTAAAACCTCACATTGGTACAAATGATAGGTTTAGATGATTAAATAATCATAAAAATAATTTGGAGGGTAATTATTGGATATTTATATAATAAAATATAAATAAATTGATTTAAAGCCCTTAAAAATTATGAAAAAATTATGAAAAATGCTTGTTATATACTTATAAACTAAATGATGATGCATACATACTATTTTGAAAATATATATACATATTTGAAAATATGAGAGAAAATTGGGTATCAACAGCTGCCCTTCTTTACCCGGGAACGATGAAAGAGTTGTCGGGTAAAGAAATGATGACCGATTTTGACCGAATGGAGTGATTTTTAAAAATATAGGCCGAACCCTGGTTTTTGAGTTGCCTACATATCCCTGGTTTTACAGGAATGAGGCCATGTGTAGTTCTGGATCCAACGGTGGAATAAATCGATGAAGTTGTTGTAGGAATGGACAGGCTTTTCTTGACATGGCGATATTGAGATTGTAAATAGATATATCTGGGAATGGTTATCGATATTTACAGTTATCAGATGGGAGTGGGTAATGGGTGATGGTTGGTTACATTTGAAATAATTGCAGGATATGAACGTTGAACAAAAATCGGAGCGAAGATTGCTCTAGTTAGGAGAATGGTTACTTCCTGGATCACCTGCAAACTCAAAACACGATGTATAAAAAATATATATATTGATTATTGCAAGAATTTAAACATGATGCAAATTCCCTTTGGACCATGAAGATCGTCTTTGGACGGTGAAGATGGTGTCCTTAGACCATGATGTCCTGGGCCATGAATTGCGCGGTGAAGGATTCGCAGGCCATGAAATGATGTTCTCGGGCCATGAAAATGGTGCCTCTTAACTATGGCGCCTTTGAATAATGATGTGAAATATTGAGAGATCCTCAGGCCATGACATAGTGTCTTCCAGCTATGAGGATGATGCCTTCAGACTATGACGCCTTTGGACAAAATGGCGATGTTTTGGCCCATGATATGCAAAGACATGATGCTTGGCGAAAAAAGACAGAGCTTAGTCTTGTGTAAGATCGGGGGCATCACTTAGCCCCGAGGTAGAGAATAGTTCTAGGTTTCAAATAACATAACATTTGTGGTTATTCAAGGAGAGACAATGCTTAGTCTCGTGCAAGAATGGAGACAATGCTTAGTCTCATGGAAGGGAAAGGCAGAGCTTAGCCTTATGAAATTAAGGAGGGAGGCCTTAGTCTCATTCAATATGGAGACAATGCTTAGTCTCATGCAATGGAAGACAAAGCTTAGCCTTATGCAATTGAGGAGGCAGGACTTAGTCTCATGCAAAGATGGAGACAGTGCTTAGTCTCATGCAAGGGAAGGCAGAGCTTAACCTTATGCAATTGAGGAGGCAGGGCTTCGCCTCATGCAGAGGTGGAGACAGTGCTTAGTCTCATGCAAGGAAAGTCAGAGCTTAGCCTTATGCAATTGAGGAGGAAGGGATTAAACTCATGAAAGATGGAGACAATGCTTAGTCTCATACAAGGGAAGACAGATCTTAGCCTTATGCAATTGAGGAGGCAGGGCTTAGCCTCATGCCGAGGTGGAGATAATGCTTAGTTTCATGCAAGGGAAGGCAGAGCTTAGCCTTATGCAGTTGATGAGGTAGGGCTTAGCCTCATGCAAGATGGAGACAATGCTTAGTCTCATGCAAGGAAAGGCAGAGTTTAGCCTTATGCAATTGAGGAGACATGCCTTAGTCTCATGCAGAGGTGGAGACAATGCTTAGTCTCATGCAATGAACAAATAATAAGTAGTAGCAGAGTATTTCTTAGCTGGAGATATATTTGTGCTTGGCGGCTTTGTCGTTATGAAGACAGTGATTCTGAGGTATGCACGTATTTGTGGCTATTCTTTGTTCCTGCATCCAAAGGAAAATAGTGAGTTTTACGGCGAAGGTTGGCTCGTGCCTCCACATGCTTGCTTTGCTTTGCTCCGCATTGAAATCCTGCTTGAGTTACCGTGGGTAGCATCCGGCTATTTCATAAAATAAAGTTTTCGAAAAATATGCATGCATAGTTATTTAAAACGCAGTAATATGAAATATCAAATAAAATAGATGAACCAATAACTACGACACTTTTAGAGACATTGAGACTTCCTTGCAATAGAACTTTGAGGATCCTCCTCAAAATTCTGCCCCGGTTATTTAGATGACTTTATGACTCTTTTGCATACGAAGATGTTGGCTGGACTTGTTCCGGATAGGGTCCTCCTCCAAATTCTGCCCCATTTTTTGATTGTGGGGAAAATGAAAATTTTATTAAATTATGATCGAACCCACAGGGCTGCCTACGTATCCCCTCTTTAATGAGAATTAGGTCAAGGCATAGTTCAATTACATCAGATAAATAAATGCAAACGTTCTAAACATAATATCTTTTGACTGAGTCTGAATTGATAGGCTTTGGCCAAATCTCCCGTCCATTTCTGCGAGTATGAGTGCTCCTCCTGTAAGTACCCTGTGAACCATGTAGCGTCCTTTCCAATTGGGTGAGAATTTTCCTTTGGCTTCGTTTTGATGTGGAATGATTCGTTTCAGCACCAGCTGCCCCGGTGTGAACCGTCTAAGTTTGACCTTTTTGTTGAAAGCTATGGACATTCTATTCTGATAAAGTTGACCATGACACACTACATTCATTCTTTTCCCGTCAATGATAGATAATTGTTCATAGCGGCTCCTTACCCACTTTACATCACTGAGTTCAGCTTCTTGTATAATTCTTAAGGAAGGAATTTCTACCTCGGGGGGAATGACAACTTCAGTACCATAGACCAGAAAATAAGGAGTTGCCCCGGTTGATGTGCAGACTGTTGTACGGTATCCCAATAAAGCAAATGGTAACTTCTTGTGCCATTGATTATGATTTTCTACCATCTTCCTCAATATCGTTTTGATGTTTTTGTTGGCGGCCTCCACGGCTCCATTCATTTGGGTTCTGTATGCTGTGGAATTATTGTGCTTGATTTTGAAGGTCTCGCACATAGATTTCATTAGGTCGCTGTTGAGATTGGCGGCGTTGTTAGCGATGATGGACTCCGGCACCCCGAATGTGCAAACAATACGATCTCTGACAAAATCTGCGACGACTTTCTTAGTTATAACTTTGTAAGATGCAGCTTCAACCCATTTTGTGAAGTAATCTATGGCCACTAGAATGAACCTTTTCCTGTTTGAAGCGGCAGACTCGATTGGTCCAATGATATCCATTCCCCAGGCGGCAAAAGGCCAAGGCGCACTTATTGAATTAAGTTCATTTGGAGGAACCCATATCATATCCGCGTGTATTTGGCATTAATGACATTTCTGGACATACCTGATGCAGTCTGTTTCCATAGTCATCCAAAAATATCCTGCTCTAATTATCTTCTTATCTAAAACGAAACCATTCATATATGGTCCGCAAGTTCCAACATGTATCTCTTCAAGCAGTTTGGAAGCTTCCTTGGCGTCAACACACCGTAATAGCCCTAGGTCTGGAGTCCTTTTGTACAGAATTCCTCCACTTTGGAAGAAATGGTTGGATAATCTCCGGAGCGTGCGTTTCTGAGTATGATTTGCATGCTCCGGGTACTCTCCTTTTGCCAAGTACTCCTTGATATCATGGAACCATGGATTCCCATTTGTTTCTTCTTCAACATGAGCACAGTAAGCTGGATGATTATGGATCCTTACCGGAATGGAATCGATGAAATCTTGTCCGGATGCTGTATCATGGAGGATAAAGTGGACAATGCATCTGCAAACTTATTCTCGATTCTCGGGACATGTTTGAACTCTATCTTCGTGAACCTCTTCATCATCTCTTGTACATGGTATAGATATGGTAATATCTTGGTGTTCTTTGTAGCCCAATCTCCTTGCACCTGATGTACCGGCAGATCCGAATCACCAATTACTAGCAATTCTTGGATATTCATGTCAACGGCCAAATTGATCCCCAATATGCAATCCTCATATTCCGCCATATTATTGGTGCACGAAAATATGGGTGTTGCGGATACCGAGTAATGTTGACCAGTTTATGACACCAAAATGGCTCCAATACCTATTTCGTTGAAATTTGCTGCCCCATCGAAGAACATTCTCCACATGTCGTAGGCCTCAGCGATACCTTCTCCTAATAACACTTCTTCATCAAGAAAATACATTTTTAGTGGTTCGTATTCTCCTCCTACAGGATTCTCCGCAAGATATCTGCTAAAGCATGTCCCTTAACCGCCTTCTAATTCACATAAACAATGTCAAACTCACTCAACAATATCTGCCATTTTGCTAGCTTCCCTGTAGGCATGGGCTTCTAGAAGATATACTTCGAGGGATCCATCCTTGATATGAGATATGTGGTATAGGAACAGAAGTAATGCCTCAGTTTCTGGACTATCCATGTTAGAGCACAACAAATGCGTTCCAGCAGAGAATACCGTGCTTCTTGTGCCATTGATTATGATTTTCTACCATCTTCCTCAATATCGTTTTGATGTTCTTGTTGGCGGCCTCCACGGCTCCATTCATTTGGGTTCGGTATGCTGTGGAATTATTGTGCTTGATTTTGAAGGTCTCGCACATAGATTTCATTAGGTCACTGTTGAGATTGGCGGCGTTTTAGCGATGATGGACTCCGGCACCCCGAATGTGCAAACAATACGATCTCTGACAAAATCTGCGACGACTTTCTTAGTTATAACTTTGTAAGATGCAGCTTCAACCCATTTTGTGAAGTAATCTATGGCCACTAGAATGAACCTTTTCCTGTTTGAAGCGGCAGACTCGATTGGTCCAATGATATCCATTCCCCAGGCGGCAAAAGGCCAAGGCGCACTTATTGAATTAAGTTCATTTGGAGGAACCCATATCATATCCGCGTGTATTTGGCATTAATGACATTTCTGGACATACCTGATGCAGTCTGTTTCCATAGTCATCCAAAAATATCCTGCTCTAATTATCTTCTTATCTAAAACGAAACCATTCATATATGGTCCGCAAGTTCCAACATGTATCTCTTCAAGCAGTTTGGAAGCTTCCTTGGCGTCAACACACCGTAATAGCCCTAGGTCTGGAGTCCTTTTGTACAGAATTCCTCCACTTTGGAAGAAATGGTTGGATAATCTCCGGAGCGTGCGTTTCTGAGTATGATTTGCATGCTCCGGGTACTCTCCTTTTGCCAAGTACTCCTTGATATCATGGAACCATGGATTCCCATTTGTTTCTTCTTCAACATGAGCACAGTAAGCTGGATGATTATGGATCCTTACCGGAATGGAATCGATGAAATCTTGTCCGGATGCTGTATCATGGAGGATAAAGTGGACAATGCATCTGCAAACTTATTCTGGATTCTCGGGACATGTTTGAACTCTATCTTCGTGAACCTCTCCATCATCTCTTGTACATGGTATAGATATGGTAATATCTTGGTGTTCTTTGTAGCCCAATCTCCTTGCACCTGATGTACCGGCAAATCCGAATCACCAATTACTAGCAATTCTTGGATATTCATGTCAACAGCCAAATTGATCCCCAATATGCAATCCTCATATTCCGCCATATTATTGGTGCACGAAAATATGGGTTTTGCGGATACCGAGTAATGTTGACCAGTTTATGACACCAAAATGGCTCCAATACCTATTTCGTTGAAATTTGCTGCCCCATCGAAGAACATTCTCCACATGTCGTAGGCCTCAGCGATACCTTCTCCTAATAACACTTCTTCATCAAGAAAATACATTTTTAGTGGTTCGTATTCTCCTCCTACAGGATTCTCCGCAAGATATCTGCTAAAGCATGTCCCTTAACCGCCTTCTAATTCACATAAACAATGTCAAATTCACTCAACAATATCTGCCATTTTGCTAGCTTCCCTGTAGGCATGGGCTTCTAGAAGATATACTTCGAGGGATCCATCCTTGATATGAGATATGTGGTATAGGAACAGAAGTAATGCCTCAGTTTCTGGACTATCCATGTTAGAGCACAACAAATGCGTTCCAGTAGAGAATACCGTGCTTCGTAGGGTGTGAACTTCTTACTCAGATAATATATGGCATGTTCTTTCCTTACCCTCTCGTCATGTTATCCCAAGACACAACTGAAAGCCCCATCTAACACGGAGAGGTAGAGTAGCAACTGGTATTGTGCAAGTATTCTTTGATTTTGTCAAAAGCTTTTTGGCAGTCTTCAGTCCAACTGGTTGCGACATCCTTCTTCAACATTATGAAAATCGGTACACATATTACAGTTGATTGTGCTATGAAGCGGCTGATATAATTAAGATGCCCCAGGAAACTCATTATGTCTTTCTTGTTCTTTGGTGGCGGAAAATCCTGGATAAACTTGACTTTTGATGGATCTAGCCCAATTCCTCGGCGGCTGACGATGAATCCTAGCAGATTTCCAGAAGGGACTCCAAAGGCATATTTTGCGGGATTCAGTTTCAAATTGTACCTCCGAAGCCGATCAAAGAATTTCCTCAAATCTGCTATATGATATGTGCCTTTCTTGGATTTGATAATGACGTTGTCCACATATACTTCTATCTCCTTGTGTATCTTGTCATGGAAAATAGTTGTCATGGCTCTCATATAAGTGGCCCCAGCATTCTTCAGACCAAACGACATCATTTTGTAGCAGTATACTCCCCATGGTGTTATAAAATATGTTTTCTCTTCTTCATCCATCCAGATCTGATGATAACCCAACGAAGCAATCCACAAAGGATTGGAGTTCGTGCTTGGCGCAATTGTCGATCAGTATGTGTATGTTTGGTAATGGGAAATCATCTTTGGGACTTGCTCTGTTTAGGTCCCGATAGCCGACACATACTCTGACTTTCCCATCCTTTTTCAAAACCGGTACAATGTTGGCTAACCAAGTCGGATATTCAACCACTTTGAGAACCTTAGCTTTGATCTACTGGTGACTTCCTCTTTGATTTTTAACTCAATCTGGCTTGAACTTACTGAGCTTTTGTTTTACCGGCGGACACATCGAATTGGTGGGTAGATTATGAGCCACTATGGATGTGCTCAACCCATTCATATCATCATACGACCATGCGAAAATGTCTTCATACTCTTTCAGGAAAAGAGTGTACTCTTATTTTTCTGATGGTGACAGGTGAATGCTTATGCGAGTTTCTTTGACTATTTCGGAATCTACCAAGTTGACTATCTCAGTTTCTTCCAGGTTGGACTTACGTGTATGGTTGGTTTCGGTTTTTGAGCATTTCGAGATTGATTTGAAAGAATGATTCTCGTTTTAGAAGCTGTAAGTTGGAAGAGTTGACTAAGATTTGACTTTTGGGTAAATGGACTCGGAATCAAATTTTGATTATTTCGATAGGTTTGTATAATAATTTTGGACTTGTACGTATGTTCGTATTTAGTTTCGGAGGTTCCTAGAAGAATTCGACACTATTTGTCGAAAGTTGGCAATTTGAAGAACTTAAGAGTTCATAAGTTTGACCGAGAGTTGACTTTGATGTTATTGGACTCCAATTGATGTTTCGAGACTTTGGATAGGTCTATATAGTTGAATTGAACTTGTATGCAAAATTTGAAAGTAATTCAAAGTGTTTAAGTGTGATTCAGGCCCTTTTTTGAAAGAATGAAGATTTAACAACTTAACAGAAATTCTATTCAATTTGAGCCTCGATTATTTGTTGTGATGTTTCCGTGGGATTTTTGAGGCTTTGGATAAGTTTGTATGATGTATTTGTACTTTTTAGTATGAATGGATGGGGTCCGAGGGTCTCGGGTGTATTTTGAAACATTGATTGAGAAACTAGTTAAGTTAAGATTTGAAGTTTGACCATGGTCAATATCGGATCAAGATGACCTCTTTTCGGTGTTTTGAGTGTGCGAGCAGGTTCGTAGTGTGTTCAATTATTGAAATATATATGGTTTTTATCCGCGAGATTCCGAATGAGTTTTGGGTGCCAAAACAAGGATTTTCTTATTGCTGGTTTTTTTCTGGTCTAATACATAAATTGATGGTTTGAAGATCGATTTGAGTTCGAAATTGAATGATTTTAGTATGATTGGACTCGTGTCGGAATGAGTGTTCGGAATTTATGAGTTTTAGCGGGTTCCAAGGTGTGGGCCCGTGGTTGAATTTTTGGTTTTCATTAAAGGTCAAAGCTTTATTATCCGAAATTATTTTCTATGACTTTTATTTATGATATCAAGTTATTTTGGATAGATTCGAGCCGTCTGGAGGTTGTTCCACATGGGAAGGGCTTCTTAGAGTATTGGTTGAGTTTCTTTGATGTAACTCTTGCCTAACTTTGTGGTACAAGAAACATAGTAAGATATAAGATGCTCATCTCGTTCACAGTTCCAGAAAAATAGGCATGATTTTCAAGTATACCAGTGAAAACCCAATTCTTTTATCGAAATAACCAAAATATGAGTAGGTTTGTAAAACTGTGATTTTACCCCAAAACTTTTCAACAATAAATAAGATGTTTCATTTTTCAGATAGCACGAGGAAAGTACATCTCTATGCCTACATGTCACTATGCAGGTGAAATCATGAATGTCACCAAAATCAGGTAGCAGAAAGAAATGCATCTCTATGCATGTATTTCAAGTACACATGTCAAATGCAATGTATCTCAGTGATGAACTCATGTACTCACACTCTCAGAGTACTCAATCTTCTTGTCTCACACTTTGCGCTCATCATGCTCAATCACTAGACATGCTCAGTCACTTAGTACTGTATATGGTCAATCCAGCCCAGGGAAGATCAATCCCAAATATATATATATATATATATATCAACTGACACTCAGTCACTCCATACTGTATAAGACCAATCTAGCCCAGGGAAAGATCCATCCCCAAAGATAAATGATTTGGGAAAGATCCATGATTCGGGCAAGATCCATGCCCAGGGAAGATCTATCCATCAATATAAATCAACTGCACTCACTGGGGGTGTATACAGACTCCATATGGGCTCCGTCAGCCAAAGCGCTATAATAATCTAGATCCAGGCATAAACCAAAAAAGCATGCTGTGGCGTGCAACCTGATCCCATAAATATCATTCACAATCAAGCCCTCGGCCTGACTCAATCATCAAACTCTCCAATCTCTCGGGCTCACAATGTCATGAAACTAGCCCAAAAATGATGATATGATGTATCAATAATAGCAACAGAGACTGGGATATGATATGCAATGAATAAATATGACCGAGTACGAAACTTCAATTCAAACATATAATTCAACAACAGAAATGACCTTAGTGGGTCCCAATAATACCAACATATGCCTAAGCAATATTTCTTGCGTGAATTACAGTTAAGGTGTTCTAACACATAGAGTACAGTGAAAATATCCAGAGAAGATAACTACACAAATCCATGGAATCAACTAAATCACAATTCACACGGTGCACGCCCATATGCCCATCACCTAGCATGTGCGTCACCTCAACATCAATCACATAACACTCAATTCGGAGATTTATACCTTCAGCACTAAGTTTAGAAGTGTTACTTACCTTGAACAAGCCAAATCCAATATCGATCAAGCCAAATGATTCTCCAAAATGTCATCCCGCGTGTACCAATCTTCGAACGACTCGATACTAGCCAAAAGAAACTCAAATACATCAACTAATGCCAAAGGGAACAAACCCAGTCGGTAAAGGTCGAATCTTTAATAAAAATCCCGAAATCGACCAAAAAGTCAAACATGCGCCCGCGCCTCATAACCCGATGAAATTTACAAAATCTGATAACCCATTAAATAATGATTCCAACCATACTAGTTTCACCCAAATCCGACTCCGTCTCGATGTTTAAAATTCAAAAATTCACTCTATGAAACTTAAGACAACTCCCCCCCCCCCCAATTTTCTCTTTGAAATTCACAATCCAATTATCAAAAACGAAATAAGATTTACGGAATATAACGAAAACCAAGTACATAACACTTACCCCAATTCATATGGTGTTAATCTACTCAAAAGCGGCTCAAATCCGAGCTTCCCAACTCAAAATATGATCAAATGAACAAACCCTTGATATTAAAGATTTTTTTCCCAGTTGTTCTACCTAGTTCTGTGTGCCAAACAATCCTGAAACTCACATTTGATGCCTCCAATGCGTTTCTAGTGAAATTTTAGTCAAGTTAGGCTTTTGAATTACCCTATTTGGACTTAAAATGAGGGAAATATTATGTTTTGAAGTTTTAAATGAAGTCGGGAAATTTAAGGGATAAAAAATGACATTTTCGTAATTAGTTTACACTAGAAAATCAACAACGAAAGAATTTTTGTTTTAGCACCCAAAACTCATTCGGATCTCCCAGACCCAAGACATATATGTGTTTCAATCATAAAACATGCTACGAACATGCTCGCGCAATCAAAACACCGAAAAGAGGTCATCTTGACCCGATATTGACCATGGTCAAACTCCAAATCCTTAACTTAACTAGTTTCTCAACCAATGATCCAAAACACACAAGGGCCCCTCAGAACCCAATTCAATCATACCAACAAGTCTTAAAACACGATAGGAACTTTTTCGAAGCTTAAAATCACATCAAACAACAGAAAAAACCGTGAATCGTACCTCGAATCAAACTTAATAAACTTTTGAACGTTCAATTTCCAAAACTCGTGCCGAACCATATCAAATCAAATCGGAATGACTTCAAATTTTGCACACAAGTTTCAAATGACATAACAAAGATATTCCAACTTCCGGAAAAAAAATCTGAATCCGATATCATCAAAGTCAACTTCCGGTCAAACTTATGAACATTTCAAAACTCCAAATTGCCAACTTTCGCCAATTAATGCGAGAACCTTCAAGAAATATCCAAATGCAAATCCGGGCATACGCCCAAGTCATAAATCGCCATCCGGACCTAACGAAACCATCAAGACTCCGATCTGGGTTCAAATACGCAAAAGTCAAACATGGTCAACTATTCCAACTTAAAACTTTAATCATGAAGTTCATTCTTCCAATAACGATTCCGAAAAACCTGAAAAGAAAAACCGACGATTCACACAAGTCATAATACATCATGCGGAGATACTCATTCCCTCAAACTACTAAGCGAAGTAAAATGCTCAACACGACCGATCAGTCGTTACATCCTCCCTCACGTAAACATACGTTCGTCCTCGAACGTGCCAAGAGTCGTTCCAAGGCCATCAAACCGCCGTGTAACCTTACCATGCACATACCCGGGGGTGATCCCACATCATCCTAATCCATATAAGCCTGACAATGCAACATAACTGAAAATCATTACTCCAACCTTAGACCGTAAACCTTAGAATCCAATTTCCACATCCAGAATTCCTTACAAACTCAAATCTCGCACCTACACTATACAAGTCTGAACAAGCTGTATCGAGCCATAACCATAACCCAAGATGTAATCACATGATGTACCACATAACTCAGATGCTTACATCAATAACTTTTGACCACAATAGTTGCTCAAAACACACCCAATACTGGTAATGAACCTCTTATCAAACAAAACCTCATTCTAAAACCTTCGTACAATGCCAATGATGAAAGAAACACGCAGATACTAATAACCAGTCATTAGACCAACAAGTCATGGAGCCCTCTCTGGTCCAATCAGAGCCAAAGATAAATCCTAAGCCGTCTCCCGATATTATTCCTCCAGAAACACTGTAATCAAAACTGATTGCACCCATTTAGGTCCAACGACCTCATCCAGTCAAATACAGCTGCCCTATTAACATGCCACACCAATACAACCTTAAGCCACAAACCGTGTAATTGGGTCACCAATACGCAAAAATTCAAGTGTACTCAAACACAGAAAATGACTCAAATGAGAGAACCGTCCCGCAACCTCAACAAATACAATCACAACGCAATGCTAAAGAACCCAGCACACAACGTAGAACCAAAAACACAGGAATCAATCACAAATGATCATATCCCGACATACCCCAGCTGCAATGCGTGGCCCCATCCAAACATTGGTCTATATGTAATACCTCCAGCCAAAATGTTCAAAATCAATGACCACGCGTAATTCGACATCCAGTAGCCAAGTTGCATGACCAGAACCACGGAGGAACATATAACACAATACCACAGACCAGAAAGAACATCACCAAATGTGCAATCAGTCATTCAACACCCTAATACCCATCCCGTTCAAATTCCACTATAAGGCCCAAATGGAACCACACCATGTGTGCATATAACAACTAGATCACAACCCCTCTTAGCATAAAAGAGTAACTCATAGAACATATTAGAACACAAACAAGTTCAACTCTACCGACTTACTTACCCCTCAACACTAACCGTGCCGAGTCAACAAATCCGACCCGGTGTAGGATACACATCCTCATTAGGCTACTAATGGGCCCTGAATCAACTATGGTCATCCACAAATAGATAAATAACTCTCCAAAGTTATCAATGATCTAACCATAACATGTATCACCATCTAGCTAACTCTGGCCACATCTTCACTGTCAACAACCACGAAACAATCTGCTTCTGAGAACTCCCGGTCTTCAAATCCGTAAAACACACGAGTCAACATATCTGATCCTAACTACACCACCCAAATGACTGACACATCTATCATACATACTCATCCCCCCAATAAATAGTTCTATAATTCTTCCATGCCACATAGAAAAATCTGAACATCAGGAGTCGATCAACCGAACGAGTACCACAATACCCATAAAGTATTCATAAGTCAAAACTCAGTGCACCTTATGAATATACACTCTCCTCAGACAATACCAAGTAGTAATAGCATTCATTTAGCCATCTGAGACCATCCATCTTGTCTATGAATTCATGACCTTCCCTTCAAAACTGAACAATGACCCCGCACATGCAAATCTCAATCCTACACAACACACCACATGTATCATGCCATTATATGAAAAGTACGAGAATATCAAAATCAATCTCTGAGTCACCAGCAAAACACATACCCGATCAGCTAGAAACCTTCTGTTTGATCCCATCCAGGAAAACATATCACAATACGCAACATGCTCTTCACGCCGGTAGGAAATATCCATCTCAAACTGTGGTAGAAACAATCGAGAAATCTTTGAAACCCATTAACACGTAACAAATCCATCAGAACTGAACCTCTCTAACTCAACCAAGCCATGCAGGTCGCCCAAACCTAGAGTGTTGCCACCAATCACATGTAGAGACTCACCACATCGTAAGAACTAAAAGGACCGAGCATACCATTTCCATACTGATTGAACCTACTGCCAATTGTCCTATTTCCTCCGAGTTTCTTCTGAATTGACTTCAAGTTAACTCATCCTTTCTAAAATACCACAATCCTTAACCAAAACTCACCCCACGAATCCTAGCGTAGAACCACACCGCCATAAGGCTTATAAGCCGCTGAATTCCCTCTTAAATACCCCAAAAGTACCATAACCGAGATACCCATTCTGAAGAGACCTTCTGTGAGTCTAAATTCATTTCTTTCAACCTCTTGATACCGAAATTTAAGATCCATAATGATGTATAAATACCACGAGTCTCGACACTATCCAATGTAAATCTCAGATCCTAGCCATATACCAATCTGGAAAAACTTACAATTGCTACACATAAATCTTGAATCCATTAGAACTTTCTCGAAAGTCATCCATTTTGCCCAAATCTCAATTCTGCTGCCCAAACGGGCCGAACGACACGTGTCCCATTAGCACGATGACATATAAAGAAGTAACCGCACCTTAACGCAACCGAGAAACTTCCTACTCCATGCGCACTACATCCGTCACGAATAACATCTCAAATCATTCCATTATTTTTATATACCCATAAAGTGTAATATACCCCGTATCCAGAAATTCCCTTACTCAAGTCATCTTTGATCTCAACCTTTGCAAGTCATAACTGATTCATAGGTATGCCTCAAACCGAAACCATTACAACACATAACCATGCAATCAAATCACCCATAGCAGAATCCCCTACTTGGCTCAAATCCATAGTACAAAACTGTCGATAACTCACAATACCCATATTCTATTACTGCTATAATCTCGCACTGAAATTCAACTAAATCCTTAATAATCTCATGTAACACAAACCATATAATACCTCAAATCGTATGCTAAGCTCTCATTCATGCTCATGGAGATCATGTCAACTTCCTCGAGTGATCCAAACCACATCGCAACACACATAACCCACTAGCAGTAAGAAACTCTCCACACAACCATCATAAGGGTCACACCCCCGTAGATTACCCCGTAGGTCATAACCCACCTGCTTAGCCTTAAACTAACATCTCTCTATACCCTTTCACAGCCATAACTACTACGTACTTACTTAATCTTCCTGAGATTGAACCCATCGACAAGCCCATGAGAATCTATTCATTCCATAGTTAAGCAACACAAAAGATCCTTCAGTTCACTAATGGCTCGAGACTATACGTCACATCAAGATAGAAATCAAACACCCAATGGTCCCTTTACATCTCAATCAAACTCTTCTCAACACCTTTGAACCATACGAACACATCCCGCAGTCACATCATACTTATCATATAGCCATCCAATCACTCATCGAGCCACAAATTCCACTAATAGGGACACTACCAGACTTATAAGTCCAAAAGCACGTACCCACACAAGCAAAATCCATGTGCTTGAGCTACAGTCAAAACCGACCTCAAGTCCTCCAGACTGGCCCATCATCAGCATGCAGAAATCTCATCTCGCACCCCATCTAAGGAATCACAAGCCGTCGATGCACATTTGATATTGAGCGCTCATGTGCTCATACGAATGCGTGGAAAGAATTCAAAGAATTACGTTTCAAGCTGAATCAATACCGCATGATAAGGAAATAAAGATGGGAAGTTTATCCTAAATGCCCTGTAGCCTCTCAAAGATAGGTATGGACGTCATCATATCGATCCTTAAGACTCTACTAGACGCTTGCTCATGACTTATAGAACATATGAAACTAGAGCTCTGATACCAACTTGTAACGACCCAAAATCCAACTAGTCGTGATGGAACCTAACCCAACCCGCTAGGTAAGCCAATTAACAACTATCCAATCCTAATAAAATTTAATAAGACAATTAAGTGAAAGAAAATATCTGAATCTTATACAATCCCCAAGTAAAGGTAGTATAAATCATGAGCGTCTAAGATTTAAAATTTACAAAGATGGTATGAAATAAAGTACATCATCTGTTTGAAATATACATGAACAAATCTTTCATAAGTCTAGAGCTACCATGAACAACATGAAGCTATATCCGAAATGCAGGTACATCTTCTAATCTAGCTCCCGTTGAACACATCAACATCAGCATCCAACATCTGCACGCAAGGTGCATAAGTATAGTATGAGTACAACCGACTTCATGTACTTAATAAGTAACAAACCTAACCTTAGGTTGAAAGTAGTGACGAGCTAGAACAGAGGTCAGAGTCTAACACCAATAGCCAACAACAGTTCATAACAACATAATAATGATGGTAGAAGAAACATGCTCAAATATAAGATGCTCATCTTGTTCAAAGTTTCGGAAAAATAGGCATGCTTTTCAAGTATATCAGTTAAAACCCAATTATTTTACCAAAATCACCAAAATATGAGTAGGTTTTTAAAACTATGATTTTCCCCAAAACTTTTCAACAATAAATAAAATGTTTCATTTTTCAGAGAGCACGAGGAAATTACATCTCTATGCCTACATGTCACTATGTAAGTGAAATCATGATTGTCACCAAAATCGGGTAGCAGAAAGAAATGCATCTCTACGCATGTTGTATTGGTAAAAAAGAGTTTCACACGTAAGCCAGCTTTTGACAACTCAACCAGTCATGTGGACACAGAAAAACACGATAGATGGATGTAACCCTTTGAAGAGGTACGGTACAAATAGGCACGGTTCAGTAAACCCACGAACTTATCAACCACGGGAAATTCAACTTGATCAAAACGGGAGAGAGGCACGGTCAGAATGAATCTAGACAAAGCTACAGGCAGATTCAAGGACCCACAATTGATTACTCAAACGTTATGTAACTGAACCCCTATTACCATTATCCTTTGTAACGCCTCATTAATGTCATAATTAGTCATTAATGAGTAACCATAGCAGGAGTCGTACGTTATAAGAATCTCCTATATAAGGGAGGAGAATACAGCTTGTAAAGGGATCTGATTCTCGAATACAATCAACTTCGATCTTTTATTTTTGTAATGTTGTCTATTATTCATTTTTCCCATTATCTTGATTATCAGTAACCCGTATTCATCTTAAAAATAAGCTTTAGTCAAAGGGTCTAATTCTTTGGTTAAACAAATTGGTTCCGTTACCGGGAATCTGATAATCTTTGTTTACTTTCCAAGTGATATCCTTTGAATTATGTCAAACCCCAACGACAACAACCAGCAAAGAAGTGGAACCCCAGTTCCATCACCTTCAGGAACCCCACGTGGTTCAAGGGAACAATCCCCAGAAAGATCCAATAACAACCATGGTAATAATGATCAAACTGTGGAACAAGATCATGTAAAGCAAATGATTGCAGAGTATGTGAGCCAAGCTTTGCAAGAATTTGCGAGAGGATTACCAGCAGCGTTGCCTACACCGCCAACGCCACCCCCCAATAACACCATCACCATGGAAAATCCTCAATCTGGGTTGGCAAACTCAGGAAGAGGAGATACTCCTAATGAATCTCTCGAAACGAGACCAGGTATATCTAATAACTCAAAATTACAAAATTTATTGTTAACCATGCAGAAACAGATGAAGGAGCAGAATGGTCGCATCGAACAAATTCCTGGTGTACCACCTGTCATCAAAGGCATATGTTGATAGATATTCTCAACCGTGGAAGCCAAGTGTGGTACCTTTGCCTATACCCAAGAAGTTTAATATGCCTGCCGTTCCCAAATATGATGGAACAACTGACCCACGCGACCATGTGACTGCTTTCACAGCTGGGGTAAAAGGAAACGACTTAACGAAACAAGAGATTGAATCAGTCCTTGTCAAAAAATTTGGGGAAACACTTACCAAAGGGGCTCTAACCTGGTATTCTCTTCTCCCTGAAAATTCTATTGACTCTTTTACTGAGCTGGTAGATTCGTTTATAAAAGCACACTCTGGTGCACAAAAAGTTGAGAAGAGAATGGAAGACATATTCAAAATAAAACAAGGAGACAC